>RJWJ010026251.1:0-23154 GCA_004363605.1 Indri indri
AGCTATGACTCAGGTGATGCAAAGGCAATGTATGTAACCTAAACTTTTGTACCCCTGTAAAATTCTGAAATTAAAAAAAATATTGGAAACAAAAAAATAAAAGCAAAAAAATTAATAATAACCATTCAAAATTTAGAGAGCTTTTATACAATATACTTTAGGGAAATTTTGACAGCTATGCATTTATGAAAGTAAGTTACTCCTAATCTTGCTTTTCCTTTCTCATTATGCTCCTTTGAAATGTTCACAGGATTCTTAATCTGTCTAGGTAGAGTGTGTTTATACTTCTTTGCTGGTTGCCTGGAAGGGAGGAACAGCAAGGAAGGGATAAAACCCCAGAGATAATGCATGATTTCAGGATATTGATATTATTTCAGATTAAAATCTATATATATAAACAAAATTGTTTTAACCCCTTTGTCCATTTAGTTGTTGTTTGAAGGACACTTTTGATTATCCTTGTATTCTATAATCCAAATGTATCTGGTTATAGAGAAATACCTCAGTTAATATTCTGAAATATGTTTTGCTATTTCTAAGTCATGTAATGGAATTCTGTCTGTTTTATTGCAGTTCTTTGGCTTTGATGACAATCTTTGTCAAGATTACAAACTCCTTCCTTGATGAGTAACTGATGCAAATAATTTTCTAACTCACTGTAATTATACTACTTTTAAGAAATCCTACCTATTTTTATAAATATTAACATTATAGTATTTCTTTTTTTAAAATTATAATATTTCATTCGTACTCTGGTCATTTGTTAAGATTACGCATCTCTTAAAAAGATTTTTGATAATCTTCTGCAAGAAGAAGATCCAGAATCTAAAATGTTTTCACTTTCAATCTCAATGATACCTATTTTTTGTGTAGGTTTTTGTTTGATTTTTGTTTAGGAAGCTGGACAGAAACCTGACTCCATTACCAGTTCCAAGGATGAGGCTTCCTTGATCCAGAGTTAATCCTACTGCTTTGATACAAAGATTGGTTCAGGAATTGGCTTCTTGCCCTATTCATACACATATGACACTAAGGCAGTCTTGCTGGAAGGTTCTAGGAAGAAATACCTTATTCTTAAAGTGTGAACCACATTAAAACAAGACAAAATAACAACAACAAAAACAACTCTGCCCATCTGCCCACCTCTGAAAAGTCTAGTGTGTGGGCAGCCTGACATTGCTGCATCCATTTACTGCCATGAAAGAGGCTAACTTGAAGATGAAGGCTTCACACAGAGGAGGAGCCAGATGAGGAAATCAGAGAACAATAAAACTGGATTAGGCCAGAGCGAAAGCTTTCCCTTTTTGACAAGGACTTCCAGCTACATGAGCCAATTAGTATCTTTTGATGTGCAAGAGATTGAATTGTGCTTCCTGCTACTTGCTCCCAGAAGACAGGATATAATTCAATAATAAATATTTATTGTATAATCAAATCACCTAAGGAGAGGAAAGAAGGAAACCTGACCCATTTACAGCATCATGGAGGAAAGAATTTGTGAATAAGTATAACTATTTAAAACACATCATAATCTTTAAGAAAAATGGTGGATCATTCAACACGAATAACCTACCACGTGTCCCCATGCCTTAATCGCCTACACCCCTTATCCCAAGCATTTAAAAGGAAAAGGGAATATATGAGTGAATAGGAAAACTGAGATCCTCCTTCATTGTCTAGAACCATCTTAGAGGCTAAGAGGTAGAAAGTTCTCCTTTTTCTTTTCTTTTCTTTTTTTTTTTGAGTCATTCAGTTGCCCGGGCTACAGTGCAGTGGCATCATCAGAGCTCACTGCAACCTCAAACTCCTGGGCTCCATCAATCCTCCTGCCTCAACCTCCTGATCAGCTGGGACTACAGGCATGTGCCACCATGCCCAGCTAATTTTTAAAAAATTTTTTGTAAAGATGAGGTCTCGCTCTTGCTCTTGCTGGTCTTGAACTCCTGCCCTCAAACAATCCTCCTGCCTCAGCCTCCCAGAGTGCTAGAATTTCAGGTGTGAGCCACCATGCTCAGCGAGAAATTTCCTTTTCTAAACCATATTAGTATATTAGGGATCATAGAGAGAGTGCTCCATGGACTGATCTGACTCAGATGGCTTAGGTGGTAGAAACTCTGCATCACGTATCATAGACTGTGTTTGTAGTCAATGGAATCTGTTTATCCATCACAGCAAATGGCTATGTCCTGTAGCTTGTTTAATTGACACAGGCTCTTCACAGAAGTCAATTACTTCCTTAAAATGGATTTCTTATTCTTTCTGATAATAGTTGTCCATGAGGGTTCCTTACTTACCATATAAAATCTTGCCACTGGCCTTGCACTATAGACTTGTAAAGTTTGTTTTTGGAAAACACAAACGAAATTGGTCACAAGTAAGAGTCCACAAATTTTATTTTTTTGCCTCTTTTTTATTTCAAAATATTAAGGGGGTATAAATGTTTTTGTTAAATGGATACCTTGTATAATACTTAAGTTGGGGCACAACTCTTACTTTCATAAAGTCAGAATGTCAGGGGACCAAAAAAATGGTTTCATTACTTCCTATAAAATTTGGTAGTTTAAATACTTAAGTAGCAGATGCTGTTTAAAAGCATGCTAAAGTTTTTTCCTGGCATATAGTTTGCTGATCATTATCTTTATGCATAGAAAAAGGGAATTATAATAAAAGAAAATTTAGTTATCCTTGAGGAAGGATTTCACTGGTGCTAGTTTAACGTGAAATTTCCTCTAGACACTGTTAAACTTTTAAAGTGCAAAATGACTGCTAATAAACTATAATAATATCCTGCTTTCCTTTCCTGTTTTATTATAGGAAAGAGCTTTGGAGAAACAAAAATGGTTACCATTTCAGTGGTATCAATTATATGTTTATGGTCATCAATGAATGTTTGTGTTACAGGTTGAATTGTGACATTCACTGTAGGGCTTTGTGGACATGTGAGACGCTTAGACATAGGGGCTTAGGAACCATCAGCTCCATCGTGATTATCTATCAATTAGAAGTTAGAGAAATGTTACAGAAATTGTGTTTCTTTTCCTTCTATGGAAAATGCCTTTAAAAATATTTGGTATGGTTTGCAGTTTATTTTTTCCTTTAATGAAACTCAGTAATATATTTTAAAATTTAAAGGATATCTTTTATATTATAATAAAACTCAATTGTGGTCTGCAATCTTATTTTGATCAGTCCCTTAGTAAGGGCGCATTTGGCTTAATTAACACTAGGATTTATGAAATATTTAGCTAAAAATAGTTAAATATATTCACTGAAGTATACATTAATACTTTGATGTTGTAAATAATTGCTTTTTCAATTTATGTTTTTGTTAAATCAGGATTTCAAATGCCTTAGAAGAGAAATGTGTTACCTACTCCTTTGTTTAGCAGTTTGATAGAGTAGAGAGCCCAGGATAGATTGTGCCACATGTGGAGGTTTTAAATCATGGGACAGTTGTTTTTTTTTCTTTTTTTTGGTAGTGTGACTATCATCAGCAGTTGTTAGAGTGAAGGACCTTCTGGATTATAATGGTTTCTGTTACGAGAACTGGAGGAGTTATTCTTAATGAGGTGCACGTCAAATCACCTGAAGATGTTTTTTAAAAATATACAACATCTTACCTGCCACTCATGGGTTCTGATATCTTCTGTGTGAGAGGATGATGGATGGAAGACAGAAGTAAGTAGAGTCAGGATGGAAATTCAAATAAACTTTTCAGACATTTACAGTGTTCTGACACTTCATGTTTCTCCAGTTGCTAACCACTGACCTAGATTACAAATGCCTACTCTACTCCATGCCTGGTGCCTATGACATAGCCTGAAAAGAAGAGACAAAATACACATTCTTGGAATATTGAATGCATATGAAGTAAGGCCAGATTTTGAGTTTTTTAAAAATCTGTTTGTCTGTCTCAAATATATTCATCCAAATCTGAACAAATTTGATTAATTCAATACAAAATTACTTACTGATCAAAATTTGCTAGAACCACTTGAAAAAGCCATGGTATTGCTAATTTTAAATGTTCTTATATTATTTATTGTGTTTATACTAACTTAATATATTTATAACAATATTGGCTTAAAATTTTGATTAGCAGAGTGATAAGATTTTATTTTCCTAAATTTGGATTCTTGCAAACAATTTTCCTGAAAGCCAGATTCAAATTGGATTTTTTTAAAACGGCAGAATCTTTGGCAGCTGAACAAAAAGTAAAACAAACAGAAGTGTATTAATCTAAATATAGATTTTTTAAAAAAATATTATACACCCATTGGAATTTTCAAAGGTGGGATTTGAAAACCCCAAAATGTATCTGAGATAACACAATGCACCCATATTTCCAATATCATTGTATGTCAAATGTATCACACTCTCTGAACAAGTTGCCTTAACCTTCCAAAGTTTTCATTCAGGTATTTAAATAGAATTATTTTTTAATCACACAATAACTTCAAATCCCTTGATGTCTCTTATTTTTCCTCATCTTTTAAATTTTCTGTTCTTCCCTTCCTCCAAATTTCTCATGGCCCATTCATTTTTCTTATGGCCCCAAACTTTAACTACTCTCTTGACAGAACTTTCATTTCCTTTTGTATCTGTTCTACACATTCCTGAAAATTTTGTCCATAGATGAATATAAAGTTTTCCATTTCTTTGCCTTGTTATAAAAGTAACATGTGCCAGGCACGGTGGCTCATGCCTGTAATCCTAGCACTCTGGGCGGCCGAGGCGGGAGGATTGCTTGAGCTCAGGAGTTTGAGACCAGCCTGAGCAAGAGCGAGACCCCGTCTCTACTAAAAACAGAAGGAAATTAGCCAAACAACTAAAAATAGAAAAAATTTGCTGGGCATGGTGGCGTATGCCTGTAGTCCCAGCTACCTGGGAGGCTGAGGCAGGAAGATCGCTTGAGCCCAGGAGTTTGAGGTTGCTCTGAGCTAGGCTGATGCCACGGTACTCTAGTCCAGGCAAGAGAGAGAGACTCTGTCTCAAAAAAATAAAAGTAATCATGTAACCAGGTAGTATGATGTCATATAAATTAAAGAGTTGCAATTTCAACTGGGCTCTCAAGTACCTTTTTAACATCATATTGTATCATTTATAATGAGCTATTTCATGCTTCCTAAGGGCAGCCAGGTACTGTATTAATTCTCACAAAAGCTCTACATGGTAAATGCTCTTTTCCTCCATTTTTAAAAATTTTTTAAGTCACAAATAAAAATTTTATATATTTATTGTGTGCAACATGTTTTGAAATGTATATACATTGCAGAATGGCTAAATCAAAATAATTATCCTATGCATTACCTCACATACTTATTTTTTGTGGTGAGAACATTTAAAGTCTACTTCCTTAGCGGTTTTCAAGAACGCAATATCAAATACCTCTCTCAGTCTGTTCACACCTCTATAGTCAGTCTGCCCTTTCACCATCCACAGCAACAACCTGACACTGTTTCTTCACCACTCAAAACTGAAGTCTTCTCCCATAACTCAGAAAGATACCTTGGCTTCTTACCTCAAAGAAACCATCATAATCTGTCACAGGATTAAAAAAATAAAAAAAGAAACCATCAGAAAAGACTTCATCAATTTCTGCCCAACAAATCTACAAAAGTAACTGCAAGCGTCCACATTCGATTTGCTACTACTCTGTCTCCATGGGAAGCACTTTCTCAGATAAATCTGGCCTGTTTCACCTTTCCACCGACCAGTTACCCAATTTATAAGAATGAGCGTAGTCAGACACAACCCCGTCTCTCTGTTTTTTTTAGTGATCCAGTTTTCCCACAGGGAGCACACATTTGCATTCCTCTGTGTTGTAAGCTATGTAAGAGCAGACTCCTATGGGGGAGTTCAGAGTCGAGGGGCAAATTTCAGCCCATAATGTAAGCAAGCCCATTTGTCTATACCCCTAAGCAATCTGCTCCAAATAAAATGGACATTTAAATCTCTATTCTCTTATTCCACCATCTATGTGTGTTTTTTCATTGCTTCAGAGCTTGGACAAAGAGATGAGGGACATTTTTTCAATGACATGCATAAAATCCAGGAACCACCTTGCTTACCATCATTATCTTATAATGGGAAAGTCACCTTTCCTCTGATCTGAGGCTCATACTTCCCCTGTGTTCTAAATTCCATCTATACAACCATCTCTGAAAATTTATTCAATTGAGTTTTCTTAATACATTATTGTCAAATTATTTCTGTTTCTCCCAGGCTTTCCCTATCAACATTTAAATATGTCTAACTTACTTCATGTTTTTTTTACTCTTTTTAAATTTATTTTTTAAATGACAAATAAAAATTACATATATTTCCTGTGTATATGTTTTAGAAATATGTATACATTGTGGAGTGACTAAATTGAGCTAATCAAAATATGTATTCCCTCACATACTTATTTTTTCCTGTGATGAGAACATTTAACATCTATTTTATCAAGTTGCAAGAATACAATACATTGTTATTAACTATAGTCATCATGCTGTGCAATAGATCTCTTGAGCTTATTCCTCCTATCTCACTAAAAGTTTGTATTCTTGGACCAAAATCTCCCCACCCTCCCTTCCCCCAGCCTCTGGTAATCACCATTCTACTCTCTACTTCTGTGAATTCTACTTTTTTAGATTTCACATATAAGTGAGATCATGCAGTATTTGTATTTCTGTACCTGGCTTATTTCACTGAACGTAATATCGTCCAGGTTCGTCCATCCAAGTTTTTAAATGGAATGTAAAACTCAGTCCATTTCTTCAGCTAGTGTCTATTCTCTTTTTTATCCCTTAGAAGCCACTCTTTTGAAAAGCACTATGTATATTCGCGATGCCTTTTTTTCATAGTCATTTTGACATGTTGCTGCACAATTAATTTGGGTTATTTCTTCATTAATTACTCCACTAAAATTGTTCTTCCTAAAATCACCAGTGTGGACAATTCTGGGAATTTTACTTATCACTGCAAAACGTTCCAATGTTGATTATGCATTGACTCTAAAAAACTCTTGTCTTGTGATTTGGATGACATTGTCATCTTCGGATTGTTCAGTTACAGCTCTGGGTGGCAGTCTTCATTTTTTCCCAACAATGATGATAATTCCTGTTCTTCTTATTAGTTCTTTTCTCATATTGCAGTTTCTTCTTTTTATATGATCTCACTGAACTCCAAGGATTTCAATTGCTAACCATATTGTTATGATGATAGGCCAACTTACTGAAAATTTCTACCTGGCTGATTCGCAAAGACCTTCGGCACAATATGTCCAAAATAAGTCATTATTTTATTATCTCCATGAATGCTACCACGATAAGATGAATACATAACTTATCCAATTTGAAACAAGAAAATAAAAGCATAATTTTCTACCTAGTAGAGTAAAGGAAAGCCATGCTGGTCAAGCACAGTCTCTCGCAATAGAAAAGACTTCTGACCTTGTACAGGTTTATGGGAAGCACGGAGGTCAAGACTACCTTATTAAGTGAGTAGAAGCATCATTACTCATGTGAGACTTTCTGATGGCTGGCATTCTGAAATGTGTTTAGTAGAACGACTGTACTTCTGCCTGGCTGGTGTTCAGAAGCAAGAGACTTACTGATTTGTTAGTTTAAGATAGATCGTGTTTACTACGAGAGCTTTTGTTTATTTTGTTGTGTTTTCAATTGACAGATCAGTTTAAAACAAATTCTGCTGGCTTTAGAACAATCAGTCTCATCCTACAATGTGTGAACTTTCAAAAATTCTTGTGCTGTCTTTTTGGTCCTTGTTCAGCCAGTGCTGCAGAAAGACCGTCAAGGATTGTTCAGATTGTCATCATGTTGTGATTCTTATTGAAGGTACAGTTCTGTTTGCAGAAATATGACTTTTAGTTTGAACATTAATCAGCAACATGTCATTCTCTTTGTTCTGTTTAAATGATCTGTTGAGTCATCTGTTAGTAGAGTTGATACACAGGACATTTCAAACTTAGGACAACAGACATTGAACAACTATAATTACATGTAAGTTTATGATTATAAGTAGAGAGACATTGAAGATCATGATTCAAAATCTCCCACATCTGCCTGAGACAACCTGTCAAAAGGACTTCCTGGGTCTATTTTGGATAGCCAGGTTCACTCTTCTTTTAGATAAAAATTATTTCACCTTAACCGAATTACCATTAAATTGCATATTATGTATTAGATGAAATATTGTCAGTGGTACAGGCTACCATCTATTTGGTGAAAAGACAATTAAAGTTTATTATCCACTACTCCTTGGCTTTAGGAAATTTAATGTTTGTTGGTTTAATAGTCTATTATTTATTATTTCAGCCAAAGTGAGGAATAAACTTTGATAACTACTTTAAATTCTCCAGTTACTATGGATGAAATTGATATCCTTAGTAATTTAACCAAAAAAGGCTTTTTCTCTTTGGATTCTTTTGGAGAGTTCTGGACAGTGTAACTACTAACTCCAAGAAACAATCATCCTTAATCCCTAATTAGCATTGAAAAGCCTAATCTCCCACATAGATAACCCACCCAAGCTGCAAAAGAGATGCAATTAACCTTATTGGAGCTGGATTATAGTGTTTTCTTGGTGTCATCATGATAAGCAGTAACTATTACATCCCAAGAATCAGTGTTTTCCCCTTATGGAGAGAAAGGATATTTTTCTTTATTTCTGTATTAACTCAAAAAAGTATTGCTATGATTTGAATGTTTGTGTCCCTCCAAAATTTGGGTTGAAACTTAATCCTCAATGCAATAGTAGTAAGAGGGGTGGCCTTTAGGAGGTGATAAGGTTGCAAGTGCTCCACACTCATGGATAGGATTAGTACCTTGATAAAAGGTTTTGAGAAGATCTCTTGGGACCTCTTTTCCCTCTGCTATGTGGGGACACAGCAAGAAGGCACCATTTTGGAAGCAGAGAGCAAGCGCTTAACAGACAACAGACCCACTGGTGCCTTCACCCTGGACTTCCCAGCCTCCATAACTATTGTTTATAAAATACCCAGTCTAAGTTTTTGTTATAGCAGCATATTTTGTTATAGCAGTATAGACACAGTGAGACAAGTATTATTATTGGTAACATTAGTGAAAAGTAACTCTGTATTTCATGTTGGCTGCCTAGCAATAGCTCAGGAAAGTTGAATTGTGGTAGTAATCTTCCCTATTAAAGCTTAAACCTGTTCTTATTATTAATGTAGAAAAAGGCAAAGTTAAGATATAATCTTAATCAATAAAGAAGAAATGTATGACCAAAAATAATTTTCCATAAAAACATTGCAAATGAGGGTGTGACACATAGAATAGTTTTCCAATAGTCTTAGACAGAACTACGTGTGATACTTGTCTGTTTTTTTCAGATATCTTGTATTTGTTACCTTCTATGTATCAATTGCCTCTAAAATTTTTCTCAAGAACAAGAGTTTAAGATGTTGAATAGGTATAATGTCCAATTTTTGTTGTATATGTGGTCATTTTAGTTAAGAAATACGTATTTAAGGATTAATTCTCTGATATTTGACTTTTATGTTGGAGACAGTGTCACGGTCCTGTCCATGGCTGGACTTTTAAGTGTTTCCCCAGTTCTTGGGCTCCTGGCTTGAAGGAATTACAAGCCTTGGCCCACGTGATAGTCCTTGTTAAGGTCTTTTTCCAGCAGGTTTGTGAGTGATCTTTCTCTGTTATCTCTTCCAGGATACTAGTTCACCTGGCTTTAGTTCTTGAAAGAACCGGTTTGGTAGTTGAGGAAAGGCAATCTCTACCTGTTAATAGTAGGAGTGATTATATTTGATTATTTCTCTACAGTGAGTAGCTAGATCAGCATTTAAATTGATTAAATCAAACATAAATGACAATATTTCTAGTTGCAGGGGTCTGCTTATGACTGAGTCATAAAGAAACAACCTACGAATATCTAAGAGATAAGACCACAGGGCTATATGAGCTAAGGGTAGTACTTTAAGCCATAGGAATTCAGTGGTATCAGATAGCTTAGCTAATTTTAGTTTCAGTTATTTTTTCACTTTTCTAGAATGTTGTGGGTGATAAGGATAATTAAGTTTTTGAGTAAGTGACAATCCTTGCATAATTCATAAACAACTGTCCCAACAAAATATGTTCCTCTATCCCTGGATAGATAAACTGGAATGTCCCAGGCTAGAAAACACAAATCTATTTTTGTTTAGCCATTGTGAGGTTTGCTGTTTTTCTATGGGAAAATGGTCCAACCAGTCCAGAAAATAAATAAACTATCATTAGGACATCTCCATAGCCTTAGAGAAAAGAAATTATGTGAAGTCTATTTGGAGAAACTGAAAGGGTATTTTAGGACATGGCTCTAATTCAATCTCATCTTTACTTTTTCCTGAATTATATCAGTCACAGAGAAGTCATGAATTCCACATGCTCTGCTATCTTAGTAAACAGTGTTTACTTAGCATTACATGAGTCTCTACTGTGTTGTTTCAAGAAAGATTTTCTGTGTGTTCATTTGAGGTTTTATCTAAGGCAACCAGGTGACTATTCTAACTTTTCCAGATCTTAGCTTTGTGAATTTTACAACCCAATCATTCCCAGTGTAATCACATATATATGATGGAATTTTTGATGCTCCCTATGGATTTGTGTTTATGTTTTGCAAAAGGTTCTTACATAAAGATTTAGCCAGAGCTGCCAGCCTCTTTAGTATGATAATCAGCTAAAACTTTTTCTCCAGATACCTTTTTTATTATTGACTTTTACATTTATGGTAAAAGGCATCACACAATTATTACTCAAAAATGTGTTTACTTTTATTGTGTATATTTTACTCATTTATTTATAACAATTTGACACACCCTAGAAAGGGCCAGCATTTGACCATTTAAACCTATTTTTCTCATGGCAAGAAATGGGATTCTATAATAAACTAACTATGCATAGCCAGCCTAGTATTAACTCTTTTTATTTTTAAAATAATTGCCATGAAGAAAAACATTAAAACTTGTTTTGATGTGGAGATGAACAGAAAACTTTCCTGAGCACAGATAATTCTCTAACTACAGAAAACACAATCCTGAGAATCTCCTTCATTGTATAAAATTTATAGAGTCACTTAATTAAGAGTATTCTGCAAGAGAATGGCAGTAAGGGAAGAAAAAGTAATAATAATTTATAATTAATTAACTAGTAAAACTATGATTTTCATTACTCGTATAAGTTCACTAAGTATAATAGCCTGTGTTTAAAGATGATCTTAGTACAAGAAGTGAAGGTCCTTTGACTAATTTAGTTGGTTTTGACTAATTTATTTGGGGATTCTAATTGCTCTGAGGCAAGAAGCTTTGGCTCCTGATGTAAGATCAGTTATTATAGACAATGGGTCTTTGATATGGGCCTTGACTTAATACCCTAAGGGCAGGATCTGAACCTCTTCCTATCTCTGTAAAAAAAATTTATATTGATCTAGGAAAAATCAATCTGTATTTTTATGGATTTTGCTCCAATTGTTCTATCTATGGCCCATTAGTCTTTTCCCCATAGGGATTCTAAGACTCTGGATTTCTTTGTTAATTTATTGTCTTATATATAATGTAAGGATTCTAATTTCTAGATCAGCTGTAATCTGATTATGTGCAGATAAATTTTAAAAAGTTCTAATATATTTTATCTGGCAGTTCTATTTGCAGAGTAGATCATGCTTATTAAAATTTTATAGATTGTGTCACAAAAAAGAAAGGAATGTTCTTTTGAAGTAGTTCCTAAATTGAAGGTCCATGTTAAAAGTTGAAAGGTATTTAGGATTTTAAAAATTTCCATTACACAAGTAGTTCTAGTAAACTAGAGAAAATAAAATAAATTTCCTCTCAAGCTTTCTACAACTGACCACACACAAAAATTTGTCTTTTGCTATTTCTTATATTTTCTGATACAATCAGATGTTTTACTTTAAAACCAAATTACTCTCCTGTCCCCTTTATACTTACTATAACTTGCCTACATTCTTAGTTTTTTCCAGTAATCTCAACATTTTCTCACTATTCTATGAAGGGGAATTAATTGTGAATAGGGTGGCTCTAGTCTATGAGTGTATATTGTTATCTGCGTCTATTTGCAGGCAATGCTGCTTGGAAGTTAAGAAAAATGACCGGGAGTTTGTGGAATACTGATTTTTTTTCATCAACATGATATAACAGTTTTTGATAGTTATGAGCAGTCTTTGATAGTTATGTTCCCTATCAATGTGGTAAACTGGATCTTCCAATAGCCCTTTCACTTGTAGCATAAGTTTACATGTGTTCTTATCTGTCAGCTCTTATTTCTTAAAGAATAGAGGAAATTTGGTCTTATACTTCTTTTAGAGGCTGATTGTTTTCTAGAGTCAAAAGTCATTTACTTCTTTGTAAGTATGTGTAAAATTTGATTATGAAATTATAGATTTTATGTTTTGACTTATATTTTTGACCAAATTTCTTATTTCACACTTGAATCCATTCATGAAAAGAAAGTACATGGTGCCTTTAATTTATACTGTTGAGTCTACCTGAAGTTTGAGTCTACCGAAAGTCTATTTGTCATCTTTGTTTAGTTTACATTTTTCAGTCTGTGTTGGTCTTTCCTTAAAAGAACAGCTTCTTAAATTGCATTATGTAGTGATTTTTTTTTTGCACTTTTAAGGCAAAAAGTAATTTCACACAATTAAATTATCTTCCTCTTCTACCAGGCTCCTTTTAATTTTTTTTTTTTCCAAAGGGTTTCATTAACTAGACTAGTTGCTATATTTCTGCAATCCAGGTCAATAAATATCAAATAACACTACAAATTCTACAGCGTGTCTCTGTATTTTTTCTTGTGGTTTAGGAAAATCTGTAATTACAGTCCTTAATTTGACTGGATACCCTGAGTTCCAGCAACCATCTTAAATCATGGAGTAATCTTGGGCATGTAAGCCAAATACTAAAGACATCAGAGAAGAAAAATAGAAAAATTCTTGGTTAGTGACTTCACATAATTGCCCACAGTACCAGCTTTTGACCATCTATCTCTGGACTTCCTTTACTTGAAAGAATAAACCTGATTTCTGAAGTTGCTGTTGTTGGATTCTGTTCACTAGCAAGTGAACTATTTAAACTAATATAAAATTTTAAAGTAAATATAAGCAAACACAAAGTACAGTTGACTCTTGAATAGCACAGGTTTGAACTGCATATGTATGTTTATACATGGATTTTCTTCCACCCTCACCACCTCTGAGACAGCAAGACAAACCCTTCCTTTCCTTTCTCTTCCTTAGCCTACTCAGTGTGAAGATGATGAGGATGAAGATCTTCATGATGATCCACTTCCACTTACTGAATAGCAAATGTATTCTCTTTTTCTTATGATTTTCTTAATAACATTTTCTTTTTTCTACCTTACCTTATTATAAAAGTACAGTATATAATACATAATATATTCAAAAAACACAAAATATGTGTTAATTGACTGTTCACATTATTGGTAAGGCTTCCAATCAACAGTAAGTTATTAGTAGTTAAGTTGTTGGGGATATAGAAGTTATATGTGTATTTTTGACTGTGCAGGGGTTCAGTACCCCTAGCCCCCATATTGTTCAAGGGTCAACTATAAATTTAAGCAAGAGTGGTAAGTATAAATTTCTGGTTAGTAGGCTAAAAGCTAAACAACAATAAAACAGAAACACTTTAGCAGCTTAGATGAAAGGGAACAGAAAAAGACATCGTGTCATGTCTAGTGGTGGAGTTGCACGAGGAAGTGGGGAAAATATACATCCTAACAAGATACATAAAGAGTCTACACACTTGGCAATATTTCGGTGATTCTTCTTTCTCTGTAGGTTAGATAGCATTGTTGTAAAATACAAATACAGGCAAAGAAATGAAATCTCTGTTTTCCCTAATGAAACAAGGACCTCTTTTGTAAAGGAAGTTTTTATTGACGATGATATATAGAACATGTCTGAATCTTTTTTAAAAAATTCATCCAGTGTTCTGAGTATTTGAAAAATGAAGAGAACTTAACAAATGTTCTTCTGTGATCTATATGTGTGTGTGTGTGTGTGTGTGTGTGTGTAATGTCCACAAATTTTCTCCTTTCTTTTTCTGCTTGCTTCTTTTTTCCTTATCATTATTACTAATATTTTTAACTTGGTTGTACAATTTGGCCTTTCAGTCCTGTAACTCTTTCAACTGTAAATTACAGGTTTGGACAAGATCTTTGTGGACTCTTTTTGTTCTAACGTTTTATAATATTTTGCTCCATATCTACAATTGTGGGAAAAGATGTCAACATCATAACAAGTAATAATTAAGAAAAATGCTTCTCTAAGATATACAGGATATAATGGAAACTATAACTCATCTTCCTCTGCCTTACTGGTTTAAAATAGACAGTATTAAGGTACTTTTTCAGATGGGTAAATTGTTTCTATAAATCTTGACATAAATCTAATTTAAATAGGTTTAACTGAAATAATATCAATTTGGCATGCTGTTTAGTACTATATATGCCTAGTGTTCAGGAAATGTTTATATTGTTATGCCTACCAAGACTTCTCATCCTCGTGTACCATAGACTGACCAGAGCTATGGTAAATTGAGGAAAAGAATGATTCTCTTTCTTCTGTGTCTCCCTCTTGAAAGAGTTCCACAGTATGAGTACTGAGCTATGTGGTGTCACACAATTTAGTGAGGCAGTTGTTTTAGATTTGCTTTTATCTAGTCTTCCCAAGATGCATACACACTTCTGAGGTGACAGTGTTGGAAAGGGTTCAAATAGTAGTAGCCAAGTTGTCAAAATATCAGACTGCCCTCTGTTTCACAAGTTTTATTGCTGAGGCTTGCTTAGTGTAGCCAATTCCTTGCTTTATAATAAAATCTTTCTTGAAATATGGCTTCTGTCCCTCTGGTCCTGAATTTTTATAAGTGTGTCCCAATTATAGCTCTGGTCCTACATTGCAAATTTGATTTATATCTCTGTCTCTCTGGGGACAGGAGTGTGTATGTGTGTGTATATGGATGTATAAACTTAACAAATTTATACAGGATTATAAGAATTAAAGGTCAATTTTATTTTCTGTCATGAACTACCTCTTTCATGTATATATAAATGTATTTATATATGTATCATGTATTCATATGTATTTGTACATATTTATATACTTACTTATATATTATTTAAAAGTGTATGTGTGTTCCTGTAAGAGAGAAAAATGAAAAGATGACAGTGGATGATTTGCACATATGTGTGTTTTTATGTGTATGTATGCCTATGTGTGTGTGTTCTGCTATCCTCTTCTGGAAAAACATGTTTCTCTTAATGAGAAACCAAAAATAATTAAATGTTGTTTTACAGTTTAGCTGGCTGCATTGTCTTGCATTAAAACATCTATATTTGGTTTACTTATGTTCACATCCAATTTCAAGAGAAACTTACAGTTCTACATAACAATGTTTATAGTTTTCTAGGTTCTAGTTTCTAATTATTGCTCTACAAGGTGCAATTGTATTCTTTACTTTGATATGATCTCGTTAGGGATTGTGTGAAAATTAGGCACACATTTTAATTTTATTAAAGCTGTTTTCCAACAATAGATTCTCTAAAAAATATTAGGGACATTGAGTATATTCTAGTTTAAAGCCACAAAAACCAAAATGAACAAAAGGAAATAAAGCAGTGTTTCTTATTGTTACATAGAAATTATATTTCCATTAAAAGCATTTATGTCTACAACCAGATTCTTCATTACATGCCGAGTGTCTATGTAATATTAGCCAGGAACCACTCTGAGTGCACAAATAATGAATGTTTTTGGTCCAGCTTGATTCTTCATAGTGAACCACATGGGTATAGCTCCTTAGTTTATACCCTAAAATTTTCACTCTAGAGTAGCCAAGAATCCTCAGACAAAAGAATAAAAACTTCCCAAATCAATTTGGAAGATCTGTGATCTGGTAATCAGAGGTTATTCACAGCTCCGAGAGAACATCAAACTTGCCACCTGACACTAATTCAAAGAGGCTCCTGGTGATAATGTCCTTGAATGTAATCTTGCTTCCAGTACAGACTTTCCCAGGCACATTTTGAAGATGGGATAAACCTTCCCTATAGTCCTCCTATTTCAATGCCTTTTTAGGATCCCCAGAAAAGATACTGATACGCCACCTTATCTATCTCTGGAAAACATATAAACAATATTTAGATTAATAAATTAATATCATATTCCTTGAATGATTTTAAAAAAACTAATGAGGATTGGGGAAATATAAATATACAGCTTTTTGTATCTCACTTTTTTTTGAAATTGTATTACTTGCTAAATAAACAGTAGCAATTATTATGTAGAATCTCTAAACTTAGACACAAATGCAAATCCAGTGAGATAATGCAATATTTTTAAATATCATATTGGCTTGACTATTTGCTACCATTATTATTAACAATAATTAATGACTCTGGAAATAAGAGGTGTTATGCTTGACTGTATGATGGTAATGACAATTATAATGATTCTTAGTGGGATGAAATCATCCAACTCTATTGAAGAGTTTACAGAAAGAAATTAACAAGGCCAAGGCTTTAATCCCTCAACTCAAGTAGTGGGAATGATATTCCACCAACTATTTTTACATCTTCATATTTTATTTCTTATCGTTAGTCTGCTGGTAACATCTACTGGTAACTGAAATTTCACAAAGGGGCACATATTTATACCTTAACAAAAAGCAAGCCTATATTGTGCACCTACTGCCAATACTCAGGATACGATTTTCTGAAGCTTGAAAAGTCAGTACAAAAAACATGGCAGAACCATTCAGATTTTTTGTACTCTTATGCAAAGACACGGGGAAAATGAAGTCTACTCATACCTGGCTCTAAGGCATGGCACAGAATCATGATGACTGAATATAAATTCTCTGTGAACACTCAGGGAACAACCTACAGAAATAGTGGGACACATTTAGCTGAATTTGCTTTGAGAGATGGTCCTGGGGAAGTGGTGAGAAAACAGTAATAGGAGTTACTAAGTCTGAGGTTACTAGGTTAAAGGCAAGGACATCTGACAGACAGGACAAACTGGGACAGTCTCTGGAAGTGCCATTGGATGGCAGCTCCCTGGATAAGAGCTGAGACAAAGAGTTCTTGGATAATTCAGGCTTGGAGCATCCCATACTGACCAGAGGACATGTACATCCATGGGGGCAGAGGTTTTTCCTGCAGTTACATCCTTTTGGCTTTCAGAGGCTTAGACTCCTCAGGAAATTTTAATGCAAATTAAAACTTAAACTTGGACAATACAATTGTTCCTTTAATGTAGCTCAGAGTTCACTGTCCTTATCCTTTCAGTGGATTACTGAAAACGAACACCAGAATGCACACGGTGAACAGAATATCATTTTGTTGTTGTGGAGGGTTATTTCTGAGTTGTTTCCTTTCTTTAGTGGTGAACTGAAAAGTGAAACCTCCTTTCTAGTTCTCTCCAACCAGAGAAATCTGTACACACTCAATGGTCCTGTGATGTGGATGAGTATATGAGCATATCAGTGATGTCCACTTTTGTACATTCCCATGGACGTGTTTAAAAAATGGCTCTCCTCCATTTTCTGTATTGTACATTCAAGAATGTAGTTTTATGGTGATAGTCATTTAAATTATTACACCCAATTTAAACATTCCAATAACAATTGACACTTGAAAATAACCACCACCCAGCATCCCACCCCACCCCACCCCCCAGCCCAAAACAACTGATCTACCTCTGGTTATAATGATTGTAATATTGAGACAAGTGCCCTTGATAAGGAAATAAAACATTGCAAGGATGGATATGTGTAACCATGAAAGATGAAATTAATCTATCTTCAAAATTGGAGTAACGTGCCGATGGTAATTTTCATTTATAAACTTGTAGCCCTGATTGCTCTTGTACTATGGGGCACGTGCTGAAAACTCTGGGATTTTTTGGTACATGGACTGCTACTAACAGTCTTATAGTATACAGATTTTCTGGTGTTAGTAGCCTTGTTATGTCTGCTGTGTCATTTAAAATATAAAAGGAAGAAAAAATAAATGATGTTAATGACCTTCAACAAATTTTTGATACAATTTTTTATTTATTTAATAAGTTTCACAGGAATGTCCTATTTTATACTTTACTAGTATTGCAGTATGATGCCCCTGTGAGGCATTTAGAAGTACATATTCTTTTCTGGTGCCTTGTCTTTGTATTCGCTAACTTTAAAAGACTGATTATATGTTACAAAAACTCATCTAAGACTTGACAAATCCTTAAAAAACACACCCTCTGTGAGCACATTGTGATCCTTTGAAGTTGAATTTTGTCTTTGAAGAATTTTGCATCTTTGAACTGAGCCCTTGCTAATATATTTGTAATCAAAAGAGGTTAAAACTGTTGGTTATCTTTCATCACTGAAGACTGTCTACTAAAAATTGCTTTTATTGAAAGTATCTACAATTTATAGTTAAAATTTCTCATTAGTAACCTAGATTCCTTTTTTTTAAAAAAAAATTCTTTTCTTCCCCTGGGGATAATGTAAGCTTATGCAGGCGTTATTTTGTTTTGTTTTGTTTATCAAATATTAACCCAACACTAATTATTTTATTAATGTACACAAAAATATTTACCGGGCCTACTTTGTATCAGAATTTTTGCTGAAAATAAGAGAGACAGATATGAGTGATAGTTGCAGTGGTAGTGATAGTTGTATTTAACCAGTACTGAACGACAACATTACAACAGATTTAGTTATAGATCTAATTGGCTTTTATTTGTGATTCATGAATAAAGGCAGCCTCCATTCTATAAAATAGAATGAGAGTTCCCTTTGGGAAATACCTTGGGTTTTGTAAGGTAGAAACAAGGAAACAGAACAACACACACAAAAAATGATTGGTGAACATCAGGCTACTTCTGGTTACTTTTTTGTAAGATTAAAAGCAGAAGGGGCTTCCTTGTTATGCTGACTCAGGTAGACTGAAATCTGTTTACAAGAAAAACTGATCTGTTTTGGGATCTATTCTCTCTGTAAAGTTTCAGTTTGATTATGTGGCATTAAGCATGAGCAACCCATTTTGGTTTGGTCTGGTCTGTTAGGGCCTAATGTAGGAGCTCATTCCAAATAATGACCGCCCATAGATTTTGGTTAACATCTCATAAACAGAAAATTGCAATGCTGTGTAAGATTTACTTGATTAGGGTATGCACGGGATGCTGTATGACTAGGGAGGAGAAAAGAGGGTCGCACTTTGAGGCTGGAGAAGTTTTAGGAGTAGATGTTGGAAGACCATCCTCCATGGCTATCTCAAGTTTCTGAATGTCTTGCAAGAAGAGGCACTGATGGCCTTTGCCCTGGACTACCTTTCAAATCATATCCGTATAGCAAACAGCCTTGGAAATTCGAGAGAGTGTTTCCCTGTAGAATAAAGGGCAGGCTTATTTGCTGTCTAATATAATAAAGATACAGTTTTCCTGAAGGGCAAAGGTCAGGCATGCTTACTGATGAGTATAAAAAGATTAGGATTGTCTAAATTCTGAGTTCTTGTAATACTACTCAGTGTGTGGTGCAGGCATCATCTGAACCTATTGGTTTCACACTGTCAGAACTGAGACTCAGGGAAATGGTGCAAATGCTGATATCACGCCTACTGCTATTCTGTGAGTATTAAACTAGCCTCTATCTATGATCCTGAAGTCTCATGTGTTCTGTCAGCATCCATGGAACTGTAGCAGGCTTACTTGTTAGCTTGAGGTAGGGTAACACCTCAAAACCTTCACAGCTTTTGACAATGGGGCATTGATCCTTGAATTTTGATATTCATGAACTTAGATGTCAATAATGTCTGTGGAATCCCATCTACTATAATATATGTTATATATATTTTTAAAAGGAATAAATCAAATATGAATAAATAGCTTTCATTTTTTCCACCTCATAATCTTTTGAACATTTATAACTTAAATTTAAAAGATTTACAAAAGGGACTGGTTAAATATTAAGGTTAAACCCTTAAGGTTTAGGATACAGCTATTTTAAAGATTTTTATCACACTGGGATGCACGTAACACAGAGTCAAGGCATTGAGTTTGGTTAAGCATCAGTTTCTTTGATTTTTTCATTCTCACCTTGGTTAATTAACACCTTGGTTTTTCTTTATGACTTCTTTTTCACATTGCTTTCACTTTTGGTAAAAATGTTAATCAGATTGTCTTTCTGAAATTTATATTAGCTTTGTAATTCATGAAACAATAGCCTACTTCTTTGGATGGTGGGCTTCTCAAGGAATTAATTGACAATTTTTCTGTAAATCTAGAATAATTCCCTCATTCCTGGCCTTTCTGTGACCTGCCTGGTCTGAATTCTCTTTTTAGTAATGTATCTCATTTTTTAATAATGTATCTCATTTTAGTAATGTATCTCATTATTTCAGTAAATACCATTTGTCCACCTCTTCCCATTATTTGTTCTTTAAGTTGACCACATTGTGTTTAAATTGCTTTAAACCCAAACTTCATAAATGGTACATAGAGAATGTCTTACAGTTCAGTTTGTGCCATCTTATTGTGGTAAATACCAAAAGGAGAACAAATTAGAATCTGAATCTGAGCTTTAATTATTTTGATAGACAATAAATAGTTATAACCTAGTACAAATTATTTGGAAGCTAATCACAAATTGTTTTGTTTTCAGTGTTATTAAATTTTATCTTCCTAGGGTAGAAAATACTGTTGAGCTAATTTATGTCTGGTTTCTAACATGAGGATTTTAGGACTAAATAAGTCAGTGAGAACTGATACATCCTGTTTCTATTGTAAAACTATTTGACAATGAAGTTTAACCTGTGCTTCTGAAAATGGGATTGGCGTAGGGTGGGGGAGTGGTACCATAGGTGGTTGGAACTCTGATGATATAGTGACATTTGCTGCCATGAACACTCTGTTTGTATGAGAATATGAACAATAAGTAACAAATTTATTGTTTTTATTTTGAATAACCACCAAAGCCTTGGTCCTGGAGGTGTTACTAGCATCTTTTCAAGTACTTAAAGTATAAAACTTGAAACAGTAATCAAGGATAGAAAATTAAAAGTCTGGGCCATCCACGCCACTGGTTCTTTTTTTGTTCCTTTTAAACCAATAGGCAGCTTTTTCTTCATAAAAACCATGGGAATAAAATTGTTCAATTTGATCAATATAGAGATTGGTTAGGGGAAAATATATGTGTATACACACGCACACTTTTTTTCTCCATAATGATAATGTTTCTATCCAACTCAGAGATAAAAGACACACCTAAGATTCATATACCTGTATCCTCAGATGCTCTGTGAGATAGATCTTAAACTTAATTATATTAGTGACAATTTGATCTCTTCAAGGGCTCACAAGATGACGTGGTAGCATGAAAACTGTTGATACATTAACTTTTTGGATGCTAATGCCATGGAAGCATAGGCACATAGGCAACAAGGCAATGAATAAGTGATACAAGTGACAATTACATTTTGTGTTTCATTCTATTTCGAGTGTAAGAAATTTTATGTCATGAATTACAATTTATTTCTTTTTCTTTTTTTACTTTAATTTTATTCTTGTTTAAATTTTCCTATTTTGATATTGTTATCTAATAAAGAGTGTCTAAAATTTTATTTTTAACCTACAATGGGCATTTAGCACTTGATGTTGCTTTTAGTATTAATATTTTAGTGCAAAACCACAACATACTCCATATCAAGTTATCAAGCAATGTTTGAATGCTACAGTGCAAAAGATATAAGGGAATTTCAATGTTGAGAGATGCCTTAACACCAATTCTAGAAAAATATTCACTCATAGATCTGCATGACAGTCAATACATTCTCAGACAGGCAAGAGAAACTTTTAATTCAGTGAGAAGCTTGTGCGTGTGGTAATTGCTATATTTTGTGTGTTACGTGTCAGGTTGAGTAATAATGTATTAGTAACCTATAGATATGGCTATTTTAAGTGATGAAGAGTAGCTCATACTGAATGGGATCCCACAGATAGCATCTGTGAACTTTGAGACCACTGGTGACAGAAAAACCTTTCACTAAGGGTGTAGGCTAGTTATGCATTACTGAAATGCAAGGACAACCGGGAACACCACGTCCACTGCTGAACGAATAACTTTTATTCATTCTTTCTGCTATCGGTTATGAAACTTTTTGTCTCCTTTGTAAAGAAATTGTCTCATGGCCAGGATTAGTTAGTAGTTCTGTAACGGGAAACAGATTCTTGCAAAGCAAGCAACTCTCTTACTACATATTAAATTATTTTTGAGTACAACGCCTGTTGCTTCCCATTCCATGGAACACTTTGGCGGGACATGCTTTTATCACCTTTTATCTGGTTCTGTTTCTCTTCCTTCAGGTCTCAGATTAAATATCACTGTTTGAGAAGACAGCCCCTCAGTGCTATGCTTTATCAAGCACTCTACATATTTCTTTTGCAGTATTAATTATGATTACTAATATTTGAATAATCATAAACAAATACCCGCCATACACACACACACCGCATTGCCGCCCACCCCCACACACACTCTGAAATGTAAGTTCTAAGAGGACAGGAGCCGTCTCTGCCTTGTTCTTCATTCTCTCCAGCCCCTGGAGAAGTGCATGAAACCACATTAAGTGTTCAATACATATACATTGAATACTTAGTTGAATGAAACATCTTTGGAATATTTTTCTATTTTAACACCAATTACTATGTAAAGTACTTTAGTAATTTGGCTCCCAAATTCATTAATCTGTCTCTTCCTATAATTACCTAGTATTTTCAATACAAGAGTTCTGTTTTTGTAAATGAGTTTATGTTTCTTGTTTCTTGGCATTTCTTTTGAATGCTCTCTTTCAGCATTCTACTGCTATCTGGTGGTTCTACAACAAATTAGAGCCAAAATTTATGAGTAGGGGGGTTGGGTCATAATAATCTCTCTTTAGAGAATTTCCCATCCCTGGTTCAAGGAATCAGCAAGCATCATGTCACATCTAAATCTAATTATGCATTTTAGTAAGTGAATGTAATGTGTGAACATATATAGAAATTTACAAAGTCATTGCCTTTGATATTAGTAAAGATTTGATCGAACCTATGATTAAGAAAGCTTGCAAATTAAATGCA
>RJWJ010026252.1:0-22816 GCA_004363605.1 Indri indri
ACCTTGAGCATTTAAGTAAAATGAAAAAATAAATCAAGAAAAACTATTAAAAATGCAATGTAAGCCCATTAACAAATGCAAAGAGGCTTGAATGTAAGCAGGAAAAAGCAAATTAAAACCACAGTGAGTTAAAAAATGAAAGATCCGCCAGAAAGGCAAAATCTAAAAATCAGCCATAGAAGTGAAGAGGAAACTGTGATGCAACACTTCCGTAACATTGCCAGTGAGAGTATAAATTATATAGCCACTTTGTAAAACAGTTTTGCATGACCTGATAAAGCTGAATATACACACACCTACTCTTTGATTCAGCAATTCTACTCCACGGTATACACCCTAAAGAAACTCTTAAACATGTGTACCAGGAGACAATATACAAGAATGTTCAAGGTAGCCTGTTTCACAACAGCAAAAAACTGTAAAAAACCCACATACCTGTCAACAGCAAAACAGATTAATATAATACATGCTGGCACGTTCACACATAGGAATACAACATAGCAGTGAAAACGAACAAACCACCACTATGTGTAACATTAATAAACATCATAATGTTAAGGAAAAAAAAGCAAGTCACTGAAGATTTATAAATGAGTGAATCAATTTATATTTATATAAAGTCAAAGCCCCCCCAAAATAAATCATAGTATATTTATATATCATAGATATATAATATTATAAGACAATGCCCAACAAAACATGAAATAATAGTTACTAGAGAAAGGTTAGAGGAGAGATGTAAGAGGGAGCTCATAAGAGACTTCAAAAGGTTGTGGTTACTTTCCATTTCTAAAGATTATTGATGACTGTAAACAGGTTATTTGTTTCATTCTTTATATTGTATATAAAAATTATATATTATTTAGACATGTATTTGGCAATACAACATGTAAATACTATGTGATCCAAACAGGTATGTTAACAACAAAAAAATATATATAAAAGGAAAAAATAAGTAGAGACTAGGTTTCCATGAACACTAGAATAAAAAAAAAATAAAGTTAGTTTTGTTCACTCATCTGCTTTACTTATCAGAATATTGATTTCTTCAAGGATATGGACATAAGTGTGCCTAGTACATAGCAAGCATTAATGCTGAAAGAATGATTATTTTTAAATTCAGACAACCTTATACACCACTTGTCAAGGAAAAGGAATTTAGTTCATGGTCTTGATGTCATCTAAATATACTATTTTAGTAAAATAACCAATAAACTATATTAAGTTTATTTTCCCCACAAGGCAATCATTGATCCAAAGTTCAATTTACTAACGTTTCCTTAAACACTCACAGAATGACTTGAGAATGAATAGAACAGAGGTCATAACCTCTGCTCACATCAGAAAAATAGACTCTAATCAGTTCTTCTTAGTTAACATTTTCCTCATAAAGTATCAAGAAATTTAGTTTTAAATTTAAATCATTAGTACTCCAGAAAAAATATAAGTTAGATTTTAATGTTTCAGTAGACAGAAGTAAAAGTCTATGTTTCATCAAATCCCACAATGCATTTGCCTATGAAATAAAAATTCTTCCAAAATTTAAACAAAAAAGAAATAAAAATTTACCTCACAATCTCACAGACTGAATAAAGTATTAATAGATTCCAGATAAATCATATTAGCTAAATAGTGCCAATTTAAATGATGACTTCTAAACAGTATCAGGGGCTACATATAATCTTACCTGGGGAGGATAGTTGCTCTCTGAAGACCATCTTGAAGACTGGTCATTTGGTTTATCCACTAAAATGTTCCTGAAATAAAGAAAAGGAAATTGTAGCAATTAATTAAAAGAATAACTGAACATGAATAGGTAAAAGAGGAATAGTCTACCAGATGCTAAAATTATGAAGTTACAGAATGTTTGGAACTTGAAGAATAGGAAATAAAACAGAAGCATCAACACAGAAAGCCTCTAGTATATATAAAATTTTGAAATATGATAAAGGTGGCATTTCCAACAATGGAGAGAAGCAAATATTTTCATAAGGCAACTTGTGGTTAAAAAAAAAGTTCCACTTCCCATTAAGTGACAAAATGAACTTTAGATATACATATTTATATATATTTAAGAATTTAAGGTAAAAAAGCAATAAAATACCTAAAAATAAATAAAATACCACATACATATACACATTATGTTGTATACAGTTATACTATATTGCCACATTCCATACATATATATTATACATGCATTATATATAACATACAGCATACATAAAATATATAATATATGCGTAAAGTCAATCTTTGCAGCAAGATAGCCTTTTAAGCATACCATCAAAAGCAGAACTATGGGGTGAAAAAAGGTACTGATATAAGTAACTTTAGAAGATGGTGATTTCACTGGAAACTATAAGGCTTAAGACAAACAGAACTATACATAAACACTGCTTTATTTCGAAAGTTGTTTTTCACAGGGATATGGGTTAATTCTGAAACACATTACATGTATACTGGGGTTGAACAAGTAAGTAAATGGACAGTAGATGTTGGAGCCAGATGTCTCACTTTTGTAGTCGGAAGTTACAGATAAGCCAGAGAAGGGAGGTCAGAATGAACCCTATGGTACTAGATTAGAGTCAGAGACATCAATGTGAACTCGTGTTTACCTTAATATAGACATAATAAAGAAATAGTATAGGCCAGGCGTGGTGGCTCACATTTGTAATCCCAGCACTTTGGGAGGCTCCTAGTTATTTGGGAGGCTGAGGCAAGAAGATCGCTTGAGCCCAAGAGTTGGAGGCTGCAGTAAGCTATGATCATGCCATTGCACTCCATCCTGGGCAACAAAGCAAGACTCAGTCTCGAAAAAAAAAAAAAAATAGAATTATAGATGTGTGTGTGCACACAGACACAAATAGTATTTTCTTGCTCTCTCCACTGAGGCAGACTAGAAGCAGTGACACCCACAGATATGAACACACCCAGCACCCTGATCTTTGTGTCTACATACCGATCTCTAAAAAAAGAAAGCAGGAATTCTTGGAGAAATGGCTGATTCTAGGGCTGGGGAGAGGAATACAGAAGACAAAACTGGGCATCTTATACCAGAAAGAAGGAAGTGCTCAGGGGGGAAAAAATAAGGTGGGGGAAGTCAAGCCAAAAGGACACAGAGAAGCCAACCTGAAGCAATGAAGAATGACTGGCCAAAGCTGAAAAAATTTAAGCAACAAAATATCCGTAAGTCCATAATTGATAGCAATAACCCCAGTCTACCCATGAGAAAAACATCAGAGGAATCCAAATAGAGGAACATTTAACAAAACATATGAACACTACTCCTCCAAACTCTCATTATAATAAAAAACAATGAAAGACTGAGAAACTGTCATAGATCAGAGTAAGGAACATAACAACTAAATATTATATAACGTGGCATTGTGGATAAAATCCTGAGTCAGAGAGAGAATATCTGTAGGAAAACTAGTGAAATCCAAAAAAAATGTGGCGTTCAGTTAATAGTGATGTACCAATGTTGGTATCTTAGTTGTGACAAATGTGCCACGCTAACATGTTAGCAATATGGGAAACTGAATAAGGGGCGCATAGGAAGTCTGTACTATCTCTGCAACTTTTCTATAAATCTAGAATTATTTTGAAATAAAAAAGCATATTTTTAAAAAATTAAATCTATACTTGGCAAAAAGTACCTAATAAATTAGTAAATTACAGATTTCTTTATACTATCACAAATATTAGATTTTTGTCACAAGTAGATGAATGAATGAATTTTTTAAAGCAGACTATAAGGAAAAAAACTGCCTGTATGCACACATTCCACAAAGGTAAATCATTAAAAACCTCAAAGCAAATTAAAAGGTAAACAACCAACTAGAATAAAGGCAACATAAAATGCAAAGGGTCAATTAAAATTTGAATATTTAAAGAACACTTAAGTATAAACGCTCCATATAAGAACGAGTAAAACTGAAACATTCAAAATCAATAATAACTAAAAATTGGAGATTAAGACAAAAACATATTGCCCCTATAAAATTGGGCCCACACCCTCAATAAAAATCCACATTTTAAAATTATATTATATTAACAATATCAGTTGTTGGCCAGAGCTAGTAAAACGCTACTCTCATGTTTTACTACTAGGAATGTAAATTATTAGGTCATTAAATATGAATTGTCCGATTTCAAATCAAAAGTGTAGTTTATTACATCTCAAACAAGAAACAGTACAATTAATCAAAGTATGTGCCTTGACTATTTGACATAGTTTTGCCATCTTAACGGTAGCTTGTTTATTCTAGCAGAGAAGCCTGGAGAGCGAGTGGCAATTAAATCTCGAAAGGCACTTTCCGCAACTTGTTGAGAATTGATTATTTTTCCTTACGAGAAGTGGTCCAAAGCCTGGAAGAAGTAGCAGTCAATTGGTGTAAGGTCTGGTGAATAAGTGGATGACAGAGAGTTTCCAAGTCTAGCTTCTGTAGTTTGAGCAGCATTGTTTGTGCAACACGTGGTTGAGCGTTGTCTTGCAATAGGATTGGCCTGTCTCTATTGACCAATCTCAGCTGCTTGATCGCAAGCATTCTCATCATCGATTGACCAGGTTTCATGAAGCTGTAGTAGGTAATACCAGCGCGGGACCACCAAACAGACACCATTAGCTTTTTCTGATGAGTATGCGGTTTCAGACTGTGTTTCGGCACTTCATCTTTATCCAACCATTGTGCTGAACGCTTGAGATTGTCAAAAAGACTCCATTTTTCATCACACGTAACAATACAGGGTAGAAATGGTTCGCCTTTATGTTGTGACAGCAAAGAAATGCAAGCTTCAAGATGATTTCTCTTCTGACTCTCTTTTAATTCATGCGGAACCCATCTATCCAGCTTCTTTACCTAGCTGATGTTTCAAATGGTCCAATATTGTTGGAATAGTAATACCAAACCTTGCTGCGAATTCACACCTAGGTTGAGATGGATTCGCTTCCACTACAGCTTTCAGCTCATCATTCTCAGCCTCGGACTCAGGTCACCCACATGGCTCATTTTCAAGATTAACATCATCAGAATGGAACTTCTCAAACCATCAACGTATTGTGCGTTCGTTAGCCACATCCTTCCCAAACACTTTGTTAATACTTCAAACTGTCTGGGCTGCACTGGTTCTACGACCGAACTCATATTTGAAAATAACACACATTTTTGACTTATCCATGATTTCACAAAAATTGCTCTAAAAAAATGTGAAAGATAATCAGAAGCCAAAACATGCATTTGAAAGATTGAGGATGTACCTTCACAATAAAAATAAAACAAAAAGTGTCAAAGTGAAATGTCAGAGATACCAATTTTAGTACTTCAGGAAATTGGACATTTCATACTTAATAACCTAATACTACAATTTTTCAAGGGAAAATTTTAATATACCAAAAACATTTCAAATATTCATATACTTTAAATAAAAATGATGGCAGTAGTGACAACAACCATGACAATAACAATGTGTCCAAGTCCCAGACACTGGTCTAAGTGCTTTTCATGTATAAACTGAGACAGAGAGATAAATTAATTTGCCTAAATATATACACTTAAGATTTGAACCCAAGACAGTCTGACTACAAAGCCCGTTCTCTTGATCACAATATTATATAGCCTCAGAATTATTCCACTGCTTAGAACTTTACCTGAAAAATAATCTAGAGGATATAAATCATCTACATTCATGAAAGCACAATTTATAAATTACAGATATTGTGTAATCATTATATATTCTACAGCCTGACTTCAATGTCATAGGAAAATCTTCACTATGTAGTAAGTAAAGGAGAAAAGTAGTTAACAGCATGTGTGTGAAGAATCAAGTGTTGTAAGTAATATAATATTCATACACAGGAAGAAAAGACAAAGAACATATACTAAGTTGTTAATGTAGTTATCAAGGGTGAGATAACTACTTTGTGCTTTTTTGTACTTTTTTCAAATATTCTAAAATTAATACATATTCCCTTCATAGTAAGAAAAATAGATTATTTCCAAGAATAAATTATAAAACACAGAATCAAGATATGAACTGTTTGAAAAGACTGCAGTACAGTTAAAAGCTAAAGAACAGAATTTTTTTTTTAATCACAGGGATATGAAAGTTATAAAACATGAAAAAAGACTAATACATTTTAACCGTAAATGTATCATAATATATTATGATAAACTGGAACAATAAAAATCACAAAGTATAATAAATTTGGGGAGGGGAAGATAAAATGTCATGTAAGTACAGTAGTTCCTTTATCTTGCACAGTTCCTAGAAAGAAATAATGTTTCTAAAGTTGATAAAATGAAAAAAGAGATTTAAGAGTACTAAAGTTTAAAATTAAACAAAGATAGAAATAAAAACGTATTACATACCGTCTAAATTATTGAGACAGAAAATCAACAACAAAAAACCATATAGCAAAAGCAGGAAATAACAGATTAAGTAAACACAGAAAACATTAAAAATAACAAATTTTAAATAAAATGGTAATATTAACACCAAGCATCAATACAGCCATACATATAAGTCACCTAAAATAACATAGTAAAATACCCTTAGCATTGGGTGAATAAGTAGACACACTAAAATCTACATACAGGCACACATACAATAACAAGGGGATTCATGACAGATAAAAGATACATAAGATAAATGCAAACTTTGTAAAACTAGGGGAAATATAAGGCAAAAAGCATTATTAACTGGGTGGAAATAATAACTATATAATAATAGACCAAGTGACCATGATGACATAACTTGTGTGTAGCAATAAATCAAACGAAACAAAAATAAAGCAAAACCACAGTAAATATGAAAAGAAACTGATAGAAAAAAATAGGGTATTAACCTCTTTCAGCACCTGGAAAATTAATAAACAAACAACTGTATAATGTCAAGTAGTGGTAAGGTAGTGCTAAGGAATAATGGTATTATGAAGAAAAACAAAGTAAAGGAGAAATAGGCTTGAATGACGTGAGGGAGCTTAGCCATGTCGTAATCTAAAAAATGAGCAGATGGACTACTAAATGCAAAGTCAAGGGGGACAAACGGTTACATTATGCTTTCGTCTTGTGAATTTTGAAATGTCTATTAAACAGCCCACTGGAGATATGGCAGTTGGATATCCGAGGCCGAATGAAATTCAAGGGAAATACCAGGGCTGAATAAAATATATTCTTTAGAGAAGGCAAGTATATCAATACTATTTAAACCCACAACACTGAGTGAGATGACTTTAGGGAATGAAATGGAGCTACAGAAGAGAAGCTTAAGGACTGGGTAAGCTCTTGGGGGTCCACCATTTAGGGTGCCCAGAAAACAAGAATCAAGCAAAGGAGACTAAAGAGGGCCAAAGTCAAAGAAAATGAAAACCTAGAAAGTGTGGATACTAAGTGAAGAAAGTATTTTAAGAAGAAAGAAGTTGGGGCCGGGCGTGATGGCTCATACCTGTAATCCTAGCACTCTGGGAGGCCGAGGCGGGTGGATCATTTGAGCTCAGAGTTGGAGACCAGCCTGAGCAAGAGTGAGATCCCGTCTCTACTAAAAATAGGAAGAAATTGGCCAAACAACTAAAAATAGAAAAAATTAGCCGGGCATGGTGGCGCATGCCTGTAGTCCCAGCTACTCGGGAGGTTGAGGCAGAAGGATTCCTTGAGCCCAGGAGTTTGAAGTTGCTGTGAGCTAGGCTGACACCACAGCACTCTAGCCCAGGCAAGAGAATGAGACTATGTCTCAAAAAGAAAAAGAAGAAAGAAGTGAAAATTTTTGCAAAATACTGAGAAGACAAAGACTAGGTGATACTCATCTTCATGGGCCTAAATGTTGCCATATACAAGGTACTTAATAAATATTTGATAATGATATGAATAAATAGCACAAAAAAGAAAAAATTAAAGTGGATCCACCAAAGTATACATTATATTATCCCCACTGTTTTCCTGTAACTTAAAGCTCAAACTAAGTCAAAATGAAAATAAAAAAGAAATAAAATACACACCAGAAATGGAGTGAGGTAAGCCTAGGGGCATTTGGAAAGATGGAAGCTTAAATACATTCCTGTTGATCTCCAGTCCCAACACTGCCAAATAAGTACCTCTCCTGAGCCCAGCAGGAGACAGAGGCCAAGATGAGAACTTTAAGAATCCTAACAAAACTTAATCCTAAGAGAAGAACCATGAGATCCATGAATACCTCTCTCTCCAAGAGATAGGCATCAACTGCATAAGCATTGCTGTGACAATCTGGTAGTCTCCCTACCCCATTAGAGTTTCAAGAGAGCTAACCTGCCCTGAAGGTGAGAAGAACTTGTCCTCCACTGAGGATATCTAGTTGCTGAGAGGCATCTCCTGGTGACCTACAGGGAACTAACAATATGGGAAATGGTATAGCAAAAGCCACAAAGACTGCTGGACTGTTAACTATCTGAGGTCTGGGAAGTTCTACCAGAAGAGTATACAAAATGACAAGTTTGTATGGGAAAATAAATATATAAAAAGAGCCAAGAAAATATATAAAAGAGAATAGTGAGAGGACATAATCTCACCACTTCTAAAAACTTTTTTTAAAAATTATAAAAAATATTTTTAAAAAACACCTTAAATCCTCTATAATTAAAAATTGAAAGGATTGGTATAAGAGTAAACCAATAGCTCAGAGAAACAAATAAAAACCCAGAAATTGAGCCCAACGTAAATGGAAATTTAATATTAAAGTGATATTTTAATTCAGTGGGACATGACGGTTCATTTATTAAATGACACTTACACAACTGAATATCCATCAGAAGAAAATAAGCTAACCCTTATCTAATACAAATTAATCCCGATTAAAGATTTAAACACACATAAAAATCCTAGGGAGACAATGTAGGGGCCAATATGTACAACCTAAAGTACTGAGATCTTTTGCCAAGAAACACAGAATCTGTAAAAGAAAAAATAGCCATTTGATTATGTAAAAAGTTTCAAATTTTATATTGTAAAATACACCATAAAGAAAAACAGGAGACAAGCAATAGTTTGGGAAAAAAATGTTTCCAATTCGTATGACTAACAAAGATTTCTGAAATATGAAAAATACTATACTTGACAAGAATAAGATGAACAGAAGGGAAAATGAGCAGACTGCAAGTCACCAAAGAGTCATTCAAATGACCAATAAACGATGACAAAAAAAAATCTCAAAATTCTTGTGTTTTGTTTGTGTCAGGGAAAAAGAAACTAAAACAGTAAGATACCTTTTTCACCCATGAATTTGATGAAATTAATTGCTAATTATCAGAAAATCAAGAAGAAAAGGTGAACAAGTATATTACCCCAGCTCTTATGGAAAGTAAACTTGTAGTGTCCACTAATATTTAAAAGGTACATATTCTTTCACGTAGCACTCTCATTTCAAAATCTATCCCACAAAAATAAAATCACCCGTACATAAGGACATATGTACAGAGACATTTAATGCAGCATCTTTTGTACAGCAAGGAAATGATTACATTATAGAGCACATATCATGGAATATTATACTGCCATTATAAAGAACTTGGAGAGATTTCTACACTACAAGATACAGAGAAGCATGTATAATTCTATTATTGTTAAAAAACCCTTTTATATACATGTATATAATTATATGAAGTAGGTTATGCTATGATCCAATGTATATCAAATTATATAAAACAAGTACAAATATGAGCCTAGAATGAAGCTAAATATCATTAAGTAATTTTACTTATTTTCTTATATTTGTCATAATGTTCAGACTTTTATAATAAACACATATTATTTATACAAGCAGTAAAAATAATTATTGCAGAAAACAGATGACAACACACTGCCCACATTTGTGGCAAACTAACTCCATTGTCAGCAGATGATCAAATCAAGATCAACTTTTGCATCTTTTTAAAGACATGGAAAAATACAAAAAAGAAGGTAATAAAGGCTTAATGACAGTACATATCTCAAAACATAAAGTCAACTCTGTACTGTTTTTAATTCTCCCCCCACAATATTCCTTCCATCAACCAATTTCCACTATCCTCCAAAGCAAATGAGAAACTACTTTAGGGCAGTGACTATTAACATCAGCCCCTCAACCAACAGTAATAGAGCCTATCACCACAGTAGACAAAACATGTTCATTACTATTCTTCCTCGTGTTTTTTCCAAAGACTTATAAAACCTGTCATCACTAGTGGTATACAGATAGTCTTTCCTTTTTCTAATCCTCAGTACTAAGCAGGAGACATTAACCTCTCATACTGCACACGTCAATCGTGATACCAGTTCACCATCCCTGGTTTCTAAAAGGGAAAATATCCCATCCACAGCCTCTGCCGAAGGAACAATCACAGGCAATGTTTTTGTACCTACGACTTTTCCTTATAACTATCTCAATGATAGCTAATCCAGGCTATCTCCTGTGATAGGAGATGAGATGGGCCAGTATGAAAATAAAATTATAAGACAAAAAATGTATATGTAAACAGAACCAACGATACAGAGAAAAGATATACAAAGTAAGAATAAGAGATATAAGAGAAAGAATAAAACAGTAATACGATACATACGTAGCAGAGGTAGAAACAGAAGAGAGGTATCTTGAGAGACCATGCACACCAGGGAACAGAGAATAGAAACCGAAGGCTTTTTAGTTCCAATTGCCAGGAATCTCTGCTTCTGGCAACCAAAACACTCTTCTAAGTACCCATGACTTTCATTTATACTATAAATATCACCTAGATAAATAAATAAATAAATAAATAAATAAATAGCAAAGAAAAAAGTTATGCAAGACACAATTCAGTACCAAAACTATACAAGTAAAATAATAAAGAAGATTTACCTACTAGGGTTAAATTAAATATCTGCTGTTTTAAAACATATTTAAAATACAAATAATCACTGAGAACTGGTCACGAAGAACTGAAAAAGGAAAGAGATGAGTTGAGGACTAAAATGGCTTCCTATTTTCATCAGGTTAATTTAATTTTAAAATGTACATTTTCATGCCTACCAATGCTGGATGAAAACTGAAGGTAATAAAAATGAATAACATTTTAAGTCTCTTAGACACAGACTACAAAGCAAGGGTATTAGTAATTAAATTCTTTTAGAACCATAATATAAAAATTTATAGTGAAACACATATGGGTAATTGAAAAATGAAATATAATTTTCACTTTTTCCAAGTTATATCTCTAGCTTTGCATATTTTCTAATGTACTATATCTATACATACTACAAATTAAATGTCAGGAACAACTATTAAAATTCATCATGAGAAGATAATTTATTAGACAATTTGGGTTCAAGTCAGCAAATTAAAAATCTATCTTGATTAAATATGCTCGAACCCTAAGCCTGTTTAGCAATACCTTTCAAATTACTGCTCCCAAAAATACTTAAAAATAAACAAAAGCAATTGGGCAAAAAATGGAGTATTTAACATTTTTTTCTGATAATGGCTGCTCAGGATTCTTACCAGTAAATACAGCTGATTTTAAATTGAAAGTTTTGATAACTCGAAAGTCACCTCTAATTTTTAAATGAAGAAGAGTCAGTCGAGTAGAGTTTTTAAAAGAGTATAGAAGGATTCAATCCTGTATTGATTTTCCTTGGTAGTTTAAAAACATCCTTCTAAAACCAGTGCCCTTTTGTTGAATGATCTAATAAAATGGATCTAGAAAAGAATCAACTTCTACTAGAAATCATAAGACCTTGGAGCTTGACCACTAACTGGTTGGATAATCCATCACATAATCTCTCAGATTTGAATTCTTTTACCTGCAGTGTAAAAGGAAAGGCTGAATTCTTTAATCTCAAATTTCTTCCAGCTCTAATCAGGGCAGTTGAATTGCACAACTCTAGGAAGCGCCACTGTTAACATTCTACAATTCTATGAAAAGCCTTCACATCCTTCATTCAGGATATCATGTATAATCTTCCTCCTACATAGCTGTCAGTAATAACACAAAATCAATCAATTATAACAGAGCTCCCATTATGTGTGAACACTACTGGAGTAATACCACCACAGTACAAGAATGGGTATCTGTGTCCAAGGGGATTACAATCTATTTTTAATACACTAAAAAATGCACATAACATAAAATGTAGGAAACACAAAAAAGTATACAATAAAAAAGTATAATTCAAAATACAGAATAAAGATCAACTCAAATCAATTTTAACTATCTACAGCTACAGAAAATTAGAGTATACTATAAAAATTTTAGCTTTCCCAAAAATCACTTATACTTACATGCAGTGTAGAGCACTGGTCCCCAACCTTTTTGGTGGTACCAGGGACCAGTTTCATGGAAGGGGTGAGAAGAGTGTTCCCGATGATTCAAGCACATTATATTTATTGTGCAGGCAAACCTCTCTGCTAATGATAATCTGTATTTGCAGCTGCTCCCCAGCCCTAGCATCACTGTCTCAGCTCCACCTCAGATCATCAGGCATTAGATTCTCATAAGGAGCATGCAACCTAGATTCCTGGCATGCGCAGTTTACAGCAGGGTTCACGCTCCTATGAGACCCTAATGCCACCGCTGACCTGACAGGAGGTGGAGCTTATGCGGTGATGCCAGTGATGGAGAGCAGCTGTAAATGCAGATGAAGCTCTGCTGGCTCAGCTTTGCTGGCTTGTCCACCATTCACCTCCTGCTGTGCGGCCTGGTTCCATGGTCTGGGGGTTGGGGACAGCAGGTATAGAGGTTTAGATTCACTTCCAAAAACTTCCCAATTTTAAGACAGCAGCATAGCAGTAAGCAGGAGACTCTACTATTTGCTGGAGTGACTTATTAAACAAATATTTACTAAGTCCTACTCTATGCCACATAGTATGTTGGGTTCTTGGAATACAGTAGTATATAAGATAGACAGGATTCCCACTTGTGATGCTAACTTCAAATGGCAAGCAGAAAATAAAAAAGCAGAGTAGGAAACAAGATAATTACAGGCTATGGTTAGTCCTATAAAAGAAATAAACAGTGTTGAGATAGGGCAGGAGAATTCTTTTATTAGAGATGATCCAATAAAAGAAAAAAACCCCACCTCTCTAAAAAATGCTAATTACACTAATTAGAAGGAGCCACTCATGTAAAAATGAAGCAAAAGTCTACTCTTCACAAAGGAACCAACAAGTTCAAATCCTGGCAATAGGAAATACCCTGACCAAGGAAATCTAAGAATCAGGTAAAGTCAGACAATGTCCTCCACAGGCTCCAAGATATAGGTAAGTGCAAAGAAGGCCAGAAATTTCTAGGAAGCCATAGAACATTCAAAAAGTGCTGATTCTAGACTCTAAGAGGATTGCAGAAGTATCCCACCAATATCCTCTTACTTTCACAAAAAGAGAGACTCACCCTGAAGAGAAAATGCAAGAAAGAAAAAAACCTAAACAAAGCAAAAAGAATGAGAACACCCCCACAGGAGAAGTAAGATTCGTATTCTAGGTGGGCAGAGGTCCAAGTGACACAGATCTCAGACAGTACGGCAGCAGCAAAATACATTTAAATGGGCCTCTTCAGGAAGTAAAATATCTGGAACACACAGATATAAAGGAAAAAAGCTTTACTACATCTCAAAAAATCTGCTGCTTAAAAAATACTTCACAAATGAAAGAAGCCTAAAGCCACAAAGCTCAAAAACTACTCACCTATCCCTTCCTCCTACAGAATTTCCTCCTTTAAACCAACTTGTTTAAACACTAGAAAATAAAATCAAAGTCCACACTAAGAAGCCATAACAGACAATAAAAACACTTGAGAAAAATGTGGTCACAAGGAAGATGAAAATTGTCATTATTTCAAAATGACCTAAAAGAAATTAAGAAAATAGTTGACACGTTATTAAGCAGCAATAAGTCAAAATTAGAACAGCTCAAAAACAGTACGACCAGATGATAGGAAGAGCTATTAAGACTCACAAATGGGGGAGAAAAATTTTCCATTAGAATGAGATCCCCCATTAGAAAGAACCACCCCCAAAAAAGACCAATAAAGGAAAAACAGGTTAGAAAGTTAGTGAAAATAATGAAACAGATACAAAAGAAAGCAACAGTTAGTACTTAATCTAAAAAAATACATAACTGGAACCAGATAGATATTGCTAACTGTGCTTCAAGTAAATCTTCCTAACACAAAATCTGAATCTATATACTGAAAGGATAGATGGTATACTAGGAAAATTCACCCAGAATACTCCTAATACAAACTATTGGACTTTAAAAACTTTTCTTAACTTCTTTGAGCATCCAGGTAAAAATATCAAGTCACTCATAAGAATAAGAAAATTACACTGCCAAAAACCTCACAACAGTTAAATGTACCACATTACAACGTTTCGGTCAACAACGGACTGCACACACAACAGTGGCCCCACGAGATGATAATGGAGCTATATAATGGAGTAGGCTACACTATCTAGGTTTGTGGAAGTACACTCTATAATGTTCACACAATAAGAAAACCACCTAAGGATGCATTTCACAGAACCTACCCCATGTCAAGCAACACATGACTGTATTTCATACCCAAACACAATAAACAGGTATTTCATACCCAAATAGAATAAAACAAAAAATTTTAAGAAACACAGATTAAAAAAATGCAAGCCTACGACTTTATATAGTCAAACTGTCCTTCCAGCTTAAAGTCATAGATAGTTAACAACGTGTTCCTTGAGCCCTTCCTGAAAAACCTACCAAGGAATGAACTATACATATCCAAGAAATGACTTGAAAAGCTTCAGCATAAGATCTGGCCATATGAACCAAAACATTTAACTACAGAACTAAAACTAACTATGAGATAAAAATGACATAACGGAATGTAAATGTGTGTTGCAACAATGTAGAAAGGATAGAGCTAACAAAACAAATGAGAGAAGAATGGAGAGAATAAGTGGAAGTTAGAATATTCTTACTGACTGCCTCACAAATATTAACTGGAAGGAAAATAACATCGCTTAAGATTAGATGTTGGGAGACAGGAAGTAAAGGATAGAAGAGGTTCTTAGTTAACTGCTTCAGGGAGATTTAAGAATTATATTAAAGAGATTAAAGAGATTGGATTAAAGGGAATGGGGAAAAAATTGAAAAGCATACTAAATAAGGCCAAAAACCACACAATTTGAAGAGAAAAAGTAAGCATCAGAATCAGACTCAGATATGACACATTTTAGAATTACCAGAAAGAGAATTTAAAATAACTATGATTAATATCTTAAGGGCATTAATGGAAAAAGCAGACAAGCAAGACATACGGGTTAATGTACCAAGGAAAGAATCAGTGAGCCTGAAGATATGATAACAGAAAGCTCCCAAACTGGAAAAAAAAAAAGAAAAAAAGGAACAGAATATCTAAGAACCATAAGAAAATTAAAAAGCTGTAACATACGCATAATTGCAATACAAGAAGCAGAAGAAAGAAGGGAAAAGAAGAAATATTTGAAATAATAATGGCTGGGAATTTTCCAAAATTAATGACAGACACCAAACCACAGATCCAGGAAGCTCAAAGAAAATCAAGCAAGATATATTCCAAAAAAACTACATGTAGGCATAGCATATTCAAACTACAAAAAACCACAGACAAAGTCTTGAAAAAAAGCAGAGGAAAAAACTCCTTACCTATAGAGGAAAGAGGATAAAAATGACATTGGACTTCTCATCAGAAACTACGCAAGCAAGAAAAGGTGGAATGAAATACTTAAAATGTTAAAAAAACAAACAAACAAAAAACCTACCAACCTAGAATTCTATATCCATTGAAATCATCCTTCAAAAGTTAAGAAGAAATAAATACATCCTAGAACAAAAACTGAGGGACTCTTATCACCAGGAGACCTGCCTTGTAAAATGTTAGAAGTCCTTCAGAGAGAAAGAAAATGATACATGTCAGAAACATCAGAAATAAGAATCTACTTAAAGAGGGTCAGAGAAGGATTAAAAGAAGATAAAATAAAAGCTTATGTTTTTTTATTCTTAATTGATCTAACAGATTAACTGTTCAAAGTAATAATATTAATGATAAATTGAGTGATTACAGCATATAGATAAGTGAAATGAATGAGAGCAATGTTACAACGGTTAGGAAAAGGTAGGAAGAAATACTCTGATACAAGATACACAACACATGAAGCAGTACAGTGTCATTTAAAGCCGGACTTAGATTAGTTGTACACGTATATTTACAAACTCTAGGACAACTACAAAAAACAAGTTAAAAGGAAGTATAATTGATATGTTAAGAGATAGGAGAAAATGAAATCACATTGAAAGCCCATTTCAAATCAGAAAGGCAGAAAAGAACGGAAGAAAAGAAAAGAAACAACAAGTTCAATGATTAGAAAATAGATACAAATATGGTAGATATCAATCCAACTGTATCAAATAATCACTTTATATGTGAATGGTCTAAAGAAATCAATTAAAAGACAGACTGTCAGAGTAGTTTAAAAACAAAGCTCACGGAGGATAACAGCAGATTGGTGGGGGGAAAAAAGAAAAAAATTAATTAAAAAAAAAACAAAGTTCAAATATGTTGTCTACAAGAAACCCACCATACATATAAGACACAGATAGATAAATGTAAAGAAATAAAGAAAGATATACCATGCTTTCAAAGAAAGCTGGAATAGTTATATTAATATCAGACAAAACAGACTCAAGAACAAGAAAAATCATCAGGAATAAAGAGCGGCATTACACAATGAAAAAAGTGTCAATTCTCCAAGAAGACGTAACAATCCTTAATGTGTCTGCACCAAAGAAAAGCGTGTCAAAATACTTGAGAGAAAAACTGACAGAACTGCAAGAAGCACTATTATAATTGGAGACATCAACATCCCTCTGTCAGTAATTGACAGATCTAGCAGGCAGAAACTCAGAATACTATTGAACTGAACAGCATCATCAATCAACTAGATCTAATTGACATTTATAGAATATTTCATCCAACAACAGTGGAATGCACATTCTTCTCAAGCTCACACAAGAACATTCACCAATAAAACACATATTAGTAATGTAAAAGAGTCGAAAATTATACAAAGTATGCTCTCAGACCACAAGGGAATTAAACTAGAAGTCATTCACAGAAAGAAAGCTGGAAAATCCCAGAATATTTAGAGTAAACACACTTCTAAATGATATACAGGTCAAGGAAATCTCAAGATAAATTTAAAAATATTTTGAACTAAGTGAAAATGAAAACAAAACATCAAAATTTATGGGATGCAAAGAAAGGAATACTTAGAGGGAAACTTATAGCATTCAATGAATATTAGAATGCCAGAAAGATTTTAAATCCATCATCTAAGCTTCTACCCTAGGAAACTAGAGAAAAAAGAGGAATTAAAGCATAAATGAAGCAGAAGAAAATAAATAAAAGTTAGAGCAAAAATCAATGAAACTGAAAACAAGAAATGAATTTTTTAAAAAAAGCAGTACAACCAGAAGTTGGCTACTTTAAAAGACCAATAAAACTGACAAACCTCTAGTGAGGCTAACAAACAAACAAACAAAAAAAACCAAAAACAGAGAAGACACAATTCACTAATATTAGAAATGAAAAGAACCATAACTACTGATCACTTGGATATTATAATAATAATAAAATGAATACAATGAACTCTATTCCCACAAAAATGATAACATAAAGGAAATGGACCAATTCCTTGAAAGACAAACTACCAAAACTCAAGAAGAAAGATCTTCTGAATATGCCAATAAATACAAATAAAATGGAATCAATAACTAATAATCTTCTAAAAAAGGAAATCTCTAGGCCCAGAAGATTTCACTGGTAAATTCTACCAAATATTTAAAGAAAACAATGATACCAATTCTCTAGAACATCTTTCAGAAAATAATAGCAGAAGAAAAACTTTCTAACTCTTTCTATGATACTAGCATTAACCTAATACCAAAGCCAGATAAGGCATTACCAGAAAGAAAAACTCCAACCCAATATCTCTTATGAATACAGATGCAAAAATCCTCTCAACAAAATATTAGCAAATCAAATTCAACAATGTATAATAATAATTACACAGAACAATCAAATGTATTTATTCCAGGTATGCAAGACTAGTCCAACTTTCCAAAGTTGAGGTGTCTTGAGCATATAATTCTAGCACTTCGGGAGTCCGAGGCAGGAGGAAGTCAGGAGCTGGAGACCAGCCTGAGCAACATAGTAAAATTCCCTCTCTACAGAAAATAGAAAAATTAGCTGGGCATGGTGGCACGTGCCTATAGTCCCAGCTACTAGGGAGGTAGAAGCAGGAGGATTGCTTGAGCACAGGAGTTTGGAGTTGCAGTGAGCCATGATCATGCACTATACTCTACCTTGGGCAAGGCAGAGTATAGTGCCTTGGGCAGGGTGAGGCCCTGTCTCCCCCAAAAAAAATTAATTCATGTAATGCATCACATCAACAGACTAAGGAAGAAAAGTCATATGATCACATCAATAGATGCAGAGAAATCATTTCACAAAATCCAACACTCATTCATTATTAAAAATCTCAGCTGACTAGGAATAAAGAAGACCTTCCACAAATTGATAAAGAACACCTACAAAACACCTACAGCTAACATCATACTTAACGGTGAGGAACTAGATGCTAAGAAAATATGCACAAGATCCATATGAGGAAAACCATAACCTCTAATGAAAGAAATCAAAGAAAACATAAATGAATGGAGAGGTATTCTGTGTTCATGAAATAAAAAAATTCAATATTGTTAAGATGTCAGTTCCCCCCAATTTAATCTACACATTCAACCCAATCCCAAACAAATCCCAGCAAGCTATTTTATAGATACCGACAAATTGATTCTAAAGTTTGTATAAAAGACAAATGACCCAGAATAGCCAACAAAAAATTAAAGCAGCACAAAGTTAGAGGACTGACATCAATCACCTTCAAGACTTACTAAGTGCTACAGTGATCAAGACAGTGTGGTAAGGGCAAAAGAACAGCTATGTAGATCAATGGAACAGAATACGGAGTCCAGAAATAGACTCAAACAACTCAATTTGGTCAACTGATCTTTGACAAAAGATTAAAGACAATTCAATGGAGAAAAGAAAGTCTTTTCAACAACTGGTGCTGTATCAATTGGACATCCATATGGTGGGGGGGACCTTATACCTGTCACATCGATCAACTTAAAACTGATCCTAGACCTAAATATAAAACACAAAACTATAACACTCTTAGAAGATACATAGGAGAAAATCTAGGTGACTTGTTATCACTTTTTAGACATAACACCAAAAGCATAATCTATGGAAGAAACAAATCAATTAAGTTGGACTTCACTAAAATTAAAAACTTCTGCTCTGCAAAAGAACTATTACGAAAATAAAAAGATAAGCCAAAAGAGTGGGAAAAAAATCTGCAAAACACATTTACAATAAAGACCTGTATTCAAAATATACAAAGAATTCTTAAAACTCAACAATAAGAAAACAACCCAGTTTATAAATGGACAAAAAGTGTGAACAGATGCCTCACCTACAAAGATGGAAAATGAACATATGCAAAGATGCTCAACACCATACGTCATTAGGAAATCGCAAATTAAAACAGCAATGAGATACCATTACTCATTTATTAGAATGGCAAAAATCAAAAAAACTGGTAATACCATATCCTCCTTGAAGGGAGTGTGTGGAAAGGGGCTGACCTAAGTAGCCTGGAAATGAATGGAGTTTGTAAGATTAATGCAAAAGGAATGAGCAATATACTTTACTTAGTCAATAAAGGTGTATCCTACAAGGTACAAATTAACAATTCTGATACTGCTATACATATATACTGGAATTAAACAATTAAGTAAATGCCTGACAAATAGTTGGAGCCAGGCTTCTCATTAACAGAGCGGAAATTTACAGATCAGCAAGGGAAGAGCCTAGAATTATCCATGTGGTAATGGGTTTGAAAAGGAGACATCAGTAGGAACTTACGATTAACACAGATACAGATGGTTTCATAAAGAAATATTTATAGATGTGTGTACATACACAGGTTAGTAGAAATACATATATTTCTTTGCTCAGCAAGTAGAGAGAGACCAAAAGAAGCAAAACCCCAAAAACAGCACATCTAGCACCCAGATCTTGGTTTCTGATGCCTTTCTTCAATAAAAGGAACCAGAGTTCCATGGAGAAATAGGGCAGGAAATCAACAAGATGAAGCCAAAGCATCTTGTAGTACCAGAAATTAAGGAAATACTAAAATAAAACAAGACAAAAATGATGGGGGTTACGTGAAAGGAGCACAAGGGCCAACTGAAAGAGTGTCCAATAATCAAAGCTGGAACAATTTGAGCAACAAAATAAAGCAGTATCGGATTATAACTTAAAGTATAAAATAAGTATCTGTGAGTCCAAACTGATACAAACAAATGACTGAATAAATTAATATGGAGAAAAGACAAATCTTCCCCACAGAAGAATTCTAATAAGTTATGTAATACCCTAAAGAACGAGCACTCCCTAAGTGTGAGCTGCGTATAGTGACTTCTTTCCACAGAGTACAGTATACAAAAGGGGAAAACTTTACCGTGGAGAAACCTGACACACACTACCTCAGAGAGGTGACTAAGGTCAACATCAGCAGTAACAAATCATGCTTCTAGTATATACCCTTAATATTATGTGATGAAAAAGGCAAATTACCTCTGTGATCTTCCTCCCACAAACCCATAACCCCAGTCTTATGAAGGAAAAAAAAAAAATCACACAAATTCCAGTACAGGGGCATCCTACAATATACCTGACCAGAACTCCTGAAAACTGTCAAAGTATTCAAAAACAAAGAAAGTCTGAGAAACTGTCACAGCCAAGAGGAACCTAAGAGACATGGTAATTAAATATAATGTGGTATCCTGGATAGGATCCTAGGACAGAAAAAGGACATTAGATAAAAACTGAGGAAATCAAAATAAACTCTGGATTATAGTTAATAATAATGTATCAATATTGGTTCATTAATTATAACAAATATGTCATACTAATGTAACATACTAATAGGGAAACTATTGGGAGGCATAGGGGAACTGTCTATACTACCTGCTCAATATTTCTGTAAATCTAAAACTGTTCTAAAAAACAAAGTCTATAATTTAAAAGAGAGAGAAAAAGCAATTAGAGTATATAAATTAGAAATAAAAATGAAAAACTATCTGTTCATAGAGGACAAAATTACATATCTACAAGATGCCAGAGAATCGATGGGAAAAATACTATAAAAAGAATTTATTTCAAAAAAAAAATCAAGTTAAAATAGAAATCAGAGTCTTCAACCATAAAAGCAAAAAGCAGTTAGAAGATGTAACGCAAGAGAAGACCCCCATTTATAATAATAAAATAAAATAGTAAGCACAAACTTAAAAAAGAAATGTGCAAAACCTATGAGGAAAATTTTTAAAACAATCCTAGACATGTAAGTAAGCTTGGAAAAAATGCACACGTACCATGTGCCTACATAGAAAGACTCATCATCATGAAGATATTAATTCTATGTTAACTTATAAATTGAATTACATCCAAAAATAAGAACAGTTTTTCCTAAAACCAGACAATGAATAAAGTTGATGTAGTTCATATAAACAATAAATTTCATATAAAAAATTAAACAAGTAAAAACAGCCATAGAAATCCTGAAAAAGAACAGAACAGCAATAAGGGAGGACTAGAGTTACTAGACTCTGCCAGATGTTAAAGCACATTATGAAGTCTCTATAATTAATGTGATAGGGTGCTTATACATGAATAATCAGGGACAAAATAGGAAGCACTGAAACAGAGCAAAGTGAATAAAATTTAATAAATGATCAAGATAGCAACACAACTCAGTGGTGGAAATATGAACCTTATAACAAATAATGTTGAAACATACAGCCACTTAGAAATAAAATTAGGTTTGTACCTCACACTGCACACCAGGTCAAATTCCAAATGGATCAGAAAACTAAATAAAAAATATAAAAACATGTAAGTAGTAGAAGAAAATACAAGTAAATCCTTTACAACCTGAACCTGACAATGAAAAGTCACTCACTAAATATAATTCAAAATCTAGAAAAAATAAAACTTGACACATTCAACTAAACAAAACTACAACTTCCAGAAAGAAAAAACAAAACTGTCCCTATTTTCAAATGGCATGACTAGTCTATGTAAAAAGTCCCAAGAAATTTAAAAAAAAAAAAAAAAAGCCTAGAACAAGTGAGTTCACCAGCATCACAGGATACAAGATGAACAAACGACAGCCAAATGCATTTTTCTATATACTAACAATGAGCATGTGGAACCCAAAATTAAAAGTACAAAATGATTTACAATTGCTTCAAAGGAAATGAAGTAAGGATAAATTTAGCAAAACATGTACAGGATGATCTGCATCCTGAAAATTACAAAATGCTGATGAAAAAAGTCAAAAAAGACCTAAATAAATGGAAGACATATTGTGCTTATGGACTGAAAGACTCAACGTAGTAATGATGTCAATTCTTCGAAAATGATCTCCAGATTTAATGTAATTCCTATTAAAATCCCAGCAAAATTTCTTTTAAACATATACAAGTTTACTCTAAAATTTATATGGAACAGCACAGGACCTAGAATAGCCAAAATAATTTTTAAAAATGAGAATAAAATGGGAGTAATCACTCTACCTAATGTTAAAGCTTACTACATTCTAAAGCTACAGTAATCAACAAAGTATATTATTAGCAGAGGGACAGACACATATCAATGGAACAGAATGGAAAGCCCAAAAAAGACCCACACAAATATGCCCAA
>RJWJ010026253.1:0-23180 GCA_004363605.1 Indri indri
GTTCCTCCCTCACTTAACCTGACAGGTGGCCACCTGGCCTTGCATGAACCCCCAGACACAGGGGCTCGCTGCCTGACACGGCTGCCCTGCCGAGTGGTGGCTGCAGCAGAAGCTCTGAGCCAGCTCTGCTTGGGGGCTCTGGTCCTGCCTCTGCCCCTCCCCCAGGACACACCTGGCAGGTCTGAGCTGGGGTCTTCTGAGCTGACCTTCCAGGGCCTTCTGCTGCACCCCACGCCTGCCAGGCCCTGCCCTCCTTCTGGGTTGTGCCTGGTGCTGTGGCAGGAGGATCTGGGTCCCTCCACGCTCACTTGGTTTAGGCCGTGTCCCCAGGCCAGGGACTGGGGGAAAGCTAATCGGTCCAAGTGGACATTGGACGTGGTGAAGTTGAGCACACGGGCCCAGCCTGACAGCCCCGGTGGGGGAATCGGCCTTTGGGAACAGGGTCTGCTGTCCCAAATCAAAGCCCCAGCCTGCTCTGAGGGACCTCACCTTCAGCTCCTGCCCCGGCCCTGGGAGGGGTGTGTGAGTCCAGCTCCTCTGGGGCCCGGCTCAGACCTGCGGGCTCTGTTCCTCCCGCCCGAGGCTGGAGCTGGGAGCGTTTCTGGGTGGGAGGAAGCGCCTGGGGCCCGAGGCAGGAGCCAGGGGCGGGGGCGGGGGAGTGGCGGTGAGCATCTGGGCCTCCCCACCATTACCTGGCGATGGGAAACCCCACGCCTCAGCCCAGGGTCTGGCCTCAATGAGGCCCAGTCACCATCAGGAGGAGGTTCCTGTCTTAAGCTGTCCCCCAGGTGTCTGGGTCACTCCAGGGCTGTCCACTTACCGCAGAAGATGCTGTGCCTGCTGGCAGAGAAGAGATACTTCTCCAGCTTGGGCTCGCAGCCCAGCTTCTCCAGGCGCCCGTAGCAGCAGTCATGGGCGTGGCAGCACCTGCAAGGGGCACGGTCGGCCTGTGGGGCCTGTGAGCCCGGCTGGGCCGGACCGGGGCTGCTGGGGGCCCAGGGCCCAGATGAGCTCAAAGGAAGGTCAGCCCCCACTTTCTAGGTGCCCCAGACCCTCCCTCCTCCCAGGGGCTGCCCCCAGCTCCTCCGCCCAGAGGGGTCCCCTGCCGGCCGCCTCCTCACCAGTCCGTGGGGTCCACCGGCCAGTGGGAGCCGCCGATGCCGCAGTAGCAGCCATAGTCATTGTACTGCAGCGCCGACTTCCCTGTCATCCTCTCGATCATCACCCCGAACTGGACCAGGTTCCCGCCGGCCAGGGCCACTGCAGAGGGAAGGCCAGGACTGCCAGACCCTCAGGGCCCCCACCCTCTGCAGCCAGCGATCCTGCATCCTCTCAGATCCGATTCCAGATTCCAGCATCTGTCCAACTGTGCAGGTGGGCTCGCCTCCCGCGGCTCAGCCCTCTCACACCAGCAGTGGTGATAAGTCACAGCATTGCCGATGACACCGTTGCACCTGAACCCCACCCACCGACTCTCCTCCATCACCTCCCGGAATGTCACTCATGGGGCCCTTCTGGGGGCTCCACCAGCTTCCCCCAGGAGCACTTTGTCCCCGCACTATCATCGGAGGCCACCATACATGTTTGCTGACCACCTTGGTGACTTCCCCGATGTCCCCGGGGCCCTCCTGCTTTGGCAGTGGGGCCAATTCCTGCCCACCAAGGCAGGCTAGAACCAAAAATGGAAGCGAGAGTGGGGAGGGAGCCCCACGGGTGCCCAGGAGATCCGCCAGCCCCCGTCCCACGCCCCCGCCCCCGCACAGGCTGCATCTCCTCCCCCTCTTCCCTCCCTCCTGCCCCTGCTGGCTGGGGCAGAACTGGACCGAGGACCACCCTGGCGGCAGAAAGGGGGTGGCCTCCAGCGTCTGGCACCCACCACGCCCTCTGCAGGGCCAGGCCCAGGGGCATCCCGGGGAAGGCCAAAGGTCACATAGGTCACTTACCCAGGAGGCAAAAGAAGGTGAAGACAGGGGGAGGCTTCATTCTGGGCGGAGGTGAGAGGGGTGGAGGAGCCAGCAGGGGCGAGCAGCAGGGGCACCTCTGATCTCAGGGCGCCTCCCAAGTAGTTAAATACCCGGGTCCTGTCCACTCCCCGTCATTAACTCCTGAGTGCCCAGTGATGCAACAACGATCCTTCCAGGTCTGACACTTTGGCCCGGTCCCCAGAGGAGGAGCCAGCTGGGACCTGTGGGCTCTGCTTCCAGGTGGTGCTGGGGGGTGGGGGCAACCCTGTGGCTCGCTCCCCCCGACTGTGCTGTGAGCCAGGGGCCGTGTGGGTGCTTTTCGTTCTTGGTTCCTTTTCCTCATCCATACTTGACCGATGCAGCAACCGGGGCCCAGAGAGGCTGAGAAACTTCAATTGTCACAGCCTGGAAGTGCCAAGGGCCACGTCTGCCCTGTTTCTGTGTTTCTGCTTAGGCAGAACTGAGGATGCCCCTACTCTGGCCGGCCACTCCCCTCCGCCATCCTCCCTGTCCCGATCTGTGGCCGGGATAACTTGACCGGCCACATCCATCAGGGCGCAGGGCCTGGGAGCTGCTGGGTCCGTGGCCTTGGAGTCCCGGTTCTACCACTTACGGTGTGGCCTCGGGCAGGCCTTTCCCTTACTTGGAACCTCGGTGGTCCTGTCTATATGATGGGGTTAGACGGCATCCCCCCGGCCTCCTTCCCAGGGGGATGGAAAACTCCCAGGCGACCAGGCAGCCAGCCCTCACCGAGTGCTTCCTGTGTGCCAGGCGCCGAGCTGAGCCCCTCGCAAGCGAGATCACAGCAAGCCCTCAAACAGCCCCATGACATGAGTGCTACGATCACCCCCATTTTACAGAGGGAGAAACTGAGGCACACACTTTAAGTAAAAGGTGAGCCAGAATTTGGGCCCAGATGGCGCAAATTATATATTTGTCTTCAAACCAATACAGTCGTAAAATTTAGTTATTAATGTATTTTAATATGGAGGACAGGACCCACGAAGGCAAAAGTGGCCAGGGCCCATGACAAGCCGTGCTGCGGCCCTGAGCTTAACCGCTGGGCTTCAGGTTTCAGGAGCTGGTTTGGGGCCTGGTGTCAGCCTCCCTTCCTGGAGAGGAGACCAAACCGGCCAAGGCTGGGTCTCATACCCAGACAGGAAGGAATCCCAACACAGATTCCGTCACCCCACCTGGGCAGAGGATACAGTCCCGGGCAGGTTTCGCCCTGGAGTAGGGAGGGGAGGGATCCTGGGGCTGGGATTTGGGATGAAAGGTTTTTAACACAAGAGTAAAGCCCCGTAAACACCTGCCCTTCCCATTCGTTTCCTGCTAATAATTCCTCCTGGGACTCTTCTCATGCTGGGCTCCTCTAGGCCCACTTTAGAGAAGACCTGGGGCCAGAGAGGGGAGTCCACCTGCCCAGGGTCGCCCAGCGGCTGTGAGTCACCATCTCCTGAGAAGGGAGACCTTTGCTCACCGTTTCCTTTTGATTTTAACAAGGGCATCTCCTGGCAGTCCTGGCTCCTGGCGTGGATTATGAGAATCCAAACAGTGAGTCACTGAGGAGCTATCTCCCAAACAACCGAAAATTAGCTTCGATTCCCCGGGAGGTTTGGCCCACAGCCATGCCTGCCTCAGCATAAGGGGTGTTTCCTGGGAAGGCACAGGTTTCTGAGATGATCCCTTTTGTGACCCATTTTGAAACCTGGCCCGGCCAGGACGGGGCCCCTGCACGCCCCTGCAGGTCTGTACCTGTGGCAGAAAGGGGAGGACAGTAGGGCCAGAGCCAGGCAGGCAAAACCAGGCAGGCTTCCAGGTGGAGGTGCTCCCAGCTGAGGTTTGAAGCCAGAGTGTTGGTGAGACTTGGATTTGGGGGACAGTTTCAGACATTTGGGAAAGATGGTTGGTTTTATGGTTTTTACCGCATCAGCACAAATGCTGTAGAAAGGACCAGCGAGCCCAGGGCTTAGGGGTTAGCTCCTCCCTTTAGGGCCTGTGTGACCTTGGCTGGCCCCGTCACCTCTCTGAGCCCAGCTTTGTCCCCCATAAAATGGAGATAATTAGATTGACCTTTCAGGGTTGTAGACCAGATGAAAAGGAAATGAGATGTGTAAAGCCCTTGGCAGGAGGCCTTGCTCATAAAAGGAACCCATAAATACTGGGTCCCTTCTTCCCTCCTCCCTTCCCTGGCCGCAGAGGAGGCAGCTGCTGTCCCTGGAGCTCAAGGCACTTCCTCCCCCTGGGATAGAGCGTGCAGCTGGGCCACAGCTCCCAGCATTTCCAGGGGATTATTGTCCCCAGTTGACAGATTTTAATGTTCACGACGGAGGGTGGTTGGGGTGGAGGTGGGTGGAGGGAACAGAGCCCAGCCTCTCAGCAATGTCTTCTTTTTCTTGGTGTAAACGTCTCTTTTAGCAAGAAGTCACCATCGTTGTCATCATCATTATCACCATCACCACCATCATCATCACCATCACCACCATAGTCACCGTCGTGCCCCTAACAATAAAAATGTCAGAACAAATGACTACCACTTGCTAAGTCCCTGCGCTGTCATGCTGTGCTGTCACAGGCTTGCGTTGCTTTCCCCCAAAGCTTTAAGGGTCCTACAGGCCTCTCTGAGCAGAGTGGGATAAACTTATTACGGGAAGTATTAATTGCTTCTTGAGTCAATAAACTGTAGTGGGGAACTATCGTGTGCTGGAGATACACCACAGAGCAAAACCTGTTGTGGTTCCTGCCCTCAGGGACATTATACTCCAGTGGGGAGACAGATGTTTGTCACACATACTGCACGGATACTTACAAATAGGAATAAATAGCTTGATAGAAATTTTCATGGGGCTATGAGAGTGTTTTATGGGGGTGTTTGATCTGGGCAAGGGATTAGTGATTGCCTCTCTGTGGAAGAAATGATCTAGCAGAGATCTCAACAAGTTAACTAGGTAGAGAGGGAAGTGGAGAGAGTTTAAATAGAGGGATGGCTTGTGCAAAGGCCCTGCGGTCTGAGGGAGGTGGTACCCAGGAAAGGCTGAAAGGAAGCTGAAGTACCTGGGGCTGGTGGTGGGTGGGCCTTGAAGGGCATGATTTGCTGGGAAGCTGACTCTGGCACCTTGACCGCCTATTAACCCCACAGGAAGCCTTCTGCCTGAGCCTGGTGGGAGGTGGCCTGGAGTCTGCAGAGCAGTGCTGAAGGCCCGGGAGTCCTCCATGAGAATGAGGGACTTTTCTGAGAGACCCCATGGTATTGTCATCCCAGTATTGCTCCCGGCATTGGGGAGCCTCTGTGGGCACCCAGTGGCCAGGGAGGATTTTTCCTCCAGTGGGGACAGGCTGTCGTCACACAGCTGGGCTCTCCCATCCATGAGGAAGAGTAAAGAACAAGAATCTGTGGCATGGGCCTGTTGTCATCTTTTAGAAGGTTGCCAGTGTCCTTGTAGAATGGCACAACAGGGCCCTGTTGGTGTTTATCCAGGGAGCAATGGAATGCCAAGGAGAGGACCTCCTGTTTGCGTTTGGGAAGGACGGGCCTGGCTGCTGAGAGGAGAAGGAACAGGAGGAGAACCAGTGAGGAAAAGGGAAGCCAGCTGGCAGGGCTCTGCAGGGGCCAGGATGGCGCAGGCCCGGGTGCCCCGCGAGTACCATATTACAAGAGCAGACAGTACTGGCACACCCCAGGGTGGGGAGTGGAGCCCAGGAGGGATGTTCATGATGGAGGGTGGTTGGGGCGCATCCCCGAGCCTTCTTGGGTGCAGCAGTCTGACCCCAGAGAGGAGGTGAGGGGGGTGGAGGGAGGCTGGTGGGTGGTGGGGAAGGCTGGTAGCAGGTGCAGGCAGGTGCGTGTGTGGCATGAGCACCTGTGAGTTTTGCTGGAGTGGGGGCCACTGAGTGCAGGCGCGTGTGGGGTGATGTCGTGACTGAGACGACGCTGTGGCCCTGGGGTCCCGCAGCCTGGCCTCACCACCGCCCACGGGGTGCTCTCGGGCAAATGACCGAGCTTCCCATGCTCCATTTCCTCACCCGCGCTGTGGGGTAATGCAGGGTCCACCTCCTGATGTTGCCGGGAGAGTTAACAAGACAACACCTGCAGTCTCGGGCAGAGCCTGCGCAGTTTGGGAGTCTTCACGGTTGTTGTTGCTGTCAGTAGTAGGGATACCAGTGGACGCAGACTTGGGGCCTCCCCAACGAAGCCCCTTTCCGCCTGGCCCTCCCCACCCCCCAATTTCCTAGACGCCTCGGGAGCCCCATCTAGTTGGGGTGGTTGAGTTCATTCCTAATATTTGCGGGGTCTCAGGCAACGGTCCATGTGGGGTCCTCGTGCCACGTGCCCAAAGATTTAAAAGTTATCAATGAAGCCAACAAACTAGAAAATAAAGCATGTTTTAGCCTCTGTCTAAAATATCCAGCCATGTAACTGTTCTCCTTACTTTGACAATGGCTGGATACTTTCCGGCCAGCCCTTGGATACTTTCCTAACAACAAAATAAGGAATATATGGAAACCCACAGGTTTTATATGACTGAAATTCAGAAATATGTCTGAGTTGACTGAGTTTAAGTATTATTAATATTTTGGGTGTCTGGGTGTACTGTTGATGTGCTGGCAATGTTTGAATGAGTTCTAAAATAAAGACACACGTACATCGTACATTCTTATACATTTACTCCATGAAATTTGTGTTTATTGCTTTCTTCGGCAAAATCCCCAATTATGTTATAATCAGGTTTTCATGTAATTCGTGTTCTTATAGTAACGACCTAAAAGAGTTTTTAAAAAATGTAATTGCATTTGAGGTGTCTAAAATCTAATCATATTTCCTAAAAAGCAAAGTAAGTCTAAACATAAAAAATTAAAATTATTTTACTCTGCTTTCCAAAAGATATTTTTCTTTGAAAATATTCTACATTCTCTATTAAAATGAAAAGGCAAAAACCTAAGTGGCAGCAAGTGAATATGAAAAATTTGAAATAAAATTATTTAGAGAAAGTTCGTTTTTTAAAAGTTTTAAAAAGTTGCATTACATCTTGCCCAATATCTTGGTCAAAATAAAGCTGTTTGCAATTCTCGTGTTCGGTGTCAGGCAGTTGCCACGGTAGTGTTGCTGTCACGGCACGTATGTGCAGACCCACATTTATACATGTACGGGTCATATGTGTTGTTTGGTGTTGCCAAACGTTCCTTAGCCACCCTGAGAAACTGGCGAATACCCACTAATCTACCATCACCCCCAGACCTGTGAACTGGAAACAGACAGACCCAAGAAAATGGATATTTGGAACTCGTGGGAAATACAACTGGTTACGCAAGAACCTCGCGGGTTCGCCTGAGGAGCGAGTGAATCCCACACGCTGCCGCCGCTCACGGCCCCCCTTCGAAGTCCAGTGCCGTCGTGGCAAGAGCACAGCCCACCAGCCTTCCTGGTATTCAGACGCAGTTGCCTTTTGTTAGGGGGACACAGGGCAAGAGTTTCACTGGGGCCTGAACAGTGTCAGTTACGGGATCGGATGTTTAGGGCTGGGGATCGGACTGCCCCAGGGCTGGTGCTGGTCAGGGTACTCGATAAAGAGTGTGTGTGTGCGTGTGTGTGTGTGTGTGTGTGTGTGTGTGTGCGCGCGCGCGCGAGACACACGGGGTCTCCTAGAGCGCCCGTCTCAGGGCAGGGCTGGTGTGGACGTGGCCGCCGCCTGTTCAGCATCTCCTCCGTCGTACCGGGGGCTCTACGCTGAGCCTTCGCCACTCCCCTGTGAGGTGGGCACTGTTTCTCTGTCTCACAGATGGTGAAACTTCAGCTCAGCGGCTGCCAAGGAAGTCTCCAGCTAAGGCCACATGATCCCCAGGGGTGGGTCAGAAGCCGGCTGAGTGTGGTGCTGTCCCTCCAGGGTCCTCTCGGGGGTGGGTTTAGGGACCGGCCTGATGCCCCTTTTGCTCCCTCAGATGAGCCCCTGCCGAAGGCCCAGGGTCCTGGAAGAGGGTGTCTATCTAGGTCCTCAGTGCACCGAAGCTGCCTCCTCTGACCATGTCACCTCAGTCTTCCAGAGTCTTCTGCTCCGCCCTGTGCCCAGGCACACAGAACCTTGGGGCTTCGTTGGTCCCTGGCACGGATTTCCTTAAACTCTGAGGCTTCCTTTCATCCTGGGCTCCGTCATCTGACCTGGACAATGCCGTGATGTGCAGGAGTGCCACTCCTTCGGCGTCTAAGCAGCCTGACACGGGGTGGAGGAAAGACCCCCACACGGGGCGGTGAGAGATGAGGCTCTGGCTTTGCCACTAGCCCGTGTACCCCCTGGGCCTCCATTTACTCGCCTGAGATGTGAGTGGATTGTGTGAGAGAATCTGCAGGAGCCATGCAGTTCCAAATCACACGTGCGCTGCAGCCCTGGGCCTGGTGGGATTCTCAGCAAAGGGGTCCCAGCTGCGAAAGAGGCTGCATTCCGGGTGTCTACCACTGGTGACAAGCCACTGCAGAACACAGCGGCTCAAAGCAACAGCAATTTACTACTTCTCACCATTCTGGGGTTGGTTCCTTTGCTGGTGTCATCTGGGCTTGCTGTCTGTCATCAGCTGGAAGGTCCAAGGTGACCTCTCTCCCTTGTCTGGCGGTTGGTGCTGGCTGACAGCTGGGGCACCTCGATGCTGTTCCTCCACTAGGATGACAGATGTGACAACTCATCCTCCACTTGGCTTGACTGGCTTCCAAGGGGGCGAAAGCGGAAGCTGCCTCACCTCTTGAAGCCTAGGCCCTAGGACCCACCTGGGGCAGCTCTTTTGCCACATCTGATTGGTTAAAGCAAGTCATAAAGCCAGTCCAAATGCAAGGGATTCCATCGCCCAAGGTGGACAGTGACAAAGTCACATTACAAAGGAGCCTACGTGCTGCTGGGATGGGAGGAATTTGTGGCCACTAAACAATTTATGACAGACTAATGGGAAAAGCACCATCCTCAGCGACAGCTTCAAAATGACTTATACCAGCAGTTGGCAAACTTCTGTAACTGGCCGGCTGATATATATTTTAGGCCTTCATGGCCCTTGTGGTCTGTCGCACTACTCAGCTCTGCCCTTGTAGCTCAAGAGCAGCCATAGACAAGACACAAACAAAAGGGCATGACCGTGTTCCAATAAAACTTTATTTATAAAAACAGGTAGCAGGCTGAATTTGGCCTGGAGGCCATAGTTTGCCAACCCCTGACTGACACACACATACTGACGATTATTACTCTGGAAGCATCTTGAGGGCAGGAACAAAGTTTCATAGAGGTGGCTCTACTTTTAGACACACTGAGTTCCTAAAGCCTGTGGCATTAACAGCACCAGTCAGGTCACTTTCAGCTTATTCATTCATTCAATAAATATTATTTAGCACTTACTATGTGCCAGGTGCTGTTCTGGGCACTTGGGAAGGAAGACAGATAGTTCACTTACTTCCTACTGGTTGTAAGGAACAGAAAAAAAAATGTGTAATGTCTTAAACATTACAGGGAATTTTGGCTCAAGTGACTGAAGAGTCCATAGGTAGGTCTGCCTTCAGGCAAGGTTTGATCAGGACTCGGGTTCCATTTCTCTGTGACCCTCCACTTTCCTCTGCTCTTCTCCATATGGTGGACCAGCCCTTTTTGTTCTGAGTTTGGTTTTGCTCACAGCAGTGATGCGAACACCAGGCAGTGGCTTCCTGGTGCTACCTGCATCCTCGTTCTCATTCAAGAGAGAGACCTCTCCCTCAGCCACCCACGAGAGCCCTGCCTGGCTCATCTTAGATCCTGTGCTGATTGATTCAATTATTGTGCTTGGGAAAATGGCAAGTTCTGATTGGCTTAGATCTGGATTACCAGGGCCAATCACAATGGCACAGAGGGTGGTAACCCCTGATGGCTTACACCAATCAGAACCCACTTCCTGGGGCTTCACCTGGGGTCAGTTTCATTTGCTGCTGCTGTATAATGGGGGACGGGGAGGATGGCTGTTAGAGAGGCCATCACACTGAATGGAAACCATCACAGAGCAAAAATCACAATCTATATTCCTGCCGTTCTGTAGGATCGATGAATTGGGGGGCCAAGCAGCAAGCAGGGAAGGACAGAGGGTTGTCATGTGGCATCACAGGAGCAGGGCAGGGAAACCTGAGTGGTCGATGCGGGAACTGGCTTCTGCTCAGACACCAGGAATTCTGGACAGCCACCTGGAATGCTGCACCTTACACCCTCCTCTGTATGCCTTTGGTGTATGAGGCTTGAAGAGGCCTGAGAGCTCATATCATGTAGCCCCTCTTGGTATATAAGGGGAAACTGAGGCCTAGAGAGGAGCAGGGATTTGCTGAAGGAAGTCACTCAGGGAGTGGCCAGAGTTCGAGGTAGACTCTGGGTCTCCTGCCTTTCTGTTTCTTTGTTTCCCCGCACATTGACACAGGCTTTGCAAAGAGCAGGCCCAGTAAACAGGTTGATTTGCTTTGCTTCCAGTTACAGCAAACACACCTATCGGTGTATTCACAGTGGATATATCCCAAGACCTTCATGAACCCCCCCAGTGTACAAACAGCCAATAGCAGGAGGTAACGTACCATACATTAACACACTGTGACAGGCCGGGTGAAGTGGCTCATGCCTGTAATTCCAGCACTTTGAGAGGCCAAGGTGGGAGGATCACTTGAGGCCAGGAGTTCAAGAACATACCATGATAACATGCATGAACTTTGGAGAAGGAGGCCTGAGTTCAAGTCCCAGTTCTGCCACTTAGCAGTTCTGTGGCCTTGAGTAAGTTAGTCAGCCTCTCTGAGATTACTGCACACTTAGTGCCTGGCATGGGTACATACGTAAGGTATAACCGAAATCGTTACTAACCCATCAGGCTCTTACAAGGAGGAACTGCGTAGGCAAGAGACGAGTAGAGAAGAAGGGAGCCACATCACAACATAGAGGCTGGGGAGTGTCAGGGACTTGCCCAGCACAGTGCACGACGCAGCCTTCGTTTATGTGCCACGCTCCTTCCTGACCTGGGACAGCCACCTGGAATGCTGCACCTCACACCCTCCTCTGTACCCAGTGAACTCCTTCCCATCTCAGCACTAATTTCACTTCATCAAAGAAGCCATATCAGCCAAGATAACGTTAGTGGCTATAATGAACAACTCCCCGAATTTCAGTGGCTTAACACAACTATATTTCTCTTTCTCGTAACGGTGGCACGCAGGTTGGCAAGGGTAGAAGTGGGTGGTGGTGATGCTGGGTGGGGTCTCTGCCCCATGCAGTCTTTCAGGGATCCAGGTTGATGAAGGATTTTCCAACTTTAACATAGGCTTTCAGGCCGGGATCGGTGGCTCACGCCTGTAATCCCTGCTTTCTGGGAGGCCGAGGCAGGAGGATTGCTTGAGCTCAGGAGTTCGAAACCAGCCTGAGCAAGAGCGAGACCCCGTCTCTACTAAAAATAGAAAGAAATTAATTGGACAACTAAAAATATATAGAAAAAATTAGCCGGGCATGGTGGTGCATGCCTGTAGTCCCAGCTACTCGGGAGGCTGAGGCAGGAGGATCACTTGAGCCCAGGAGTTTGAGGTTGCTATGAGCTAGGCTGATGCCACGGCACTCTAGCCCAGGCAACATAGTGAGACTCTGTCTCAAAAAACAAAACAAAACAAAACAAACAAAAAAAAAAACATAGGCTTTCAAAGTCAGCCTTGACGTCAGCCAGCACACGGGAAAGAGAGAAGACAGGAAGACATACCCATTTCTTTAAGACTTCTGCTCACATACCACTGGTGAGACCCAATCACATGATCACTCACATGCAAAGGACACTGGGAAATGTAGTCCCTGACTGGGCTGCTGGGTTCTTTCCAGTGATAATCTCCCAATAACCAAGGAAGGGTAGCCTGAATGTTTGCTGTCTCTGCTGCAGAAATCTATTTCATGCTTTTAAAGGCATTCTGTTCTTTCCCTCATAGCACTCATCACAGTTTATTAGCATTTTAAAAGAGTTTGATGACTGATTATCTCTCTCCACTTGTAGACTCTAAGCTCCATGAGAGTAGGAGACTCATCATTGTATCCTCAGTGCTTAGCACAGAATAAGTGCTCAATAAATGTTTGCTGAATGAATAAAGGAAAGAAGATACACATATTTGTTAAATGACTTTTTATATGACAATATATATTTGTTTATTGGTGCTTTAACAAAAGTAACATTGCAAGTAACAAAAGAACCAATTTTCATAAGTTAAATAATAAAGTGGTCTATTGGCTCAAGCCAGTGAAGATTCTGGAGGTGTGGTGGCTTTCAGGTATGGTTGGATCATGGCCCTGGCTCTGTTTCCTTTGCAGTTCTTTCTGTCCTGCTCTCTCCCAGGGCCATCTTTGTTCTTAAGCTGTCTTCTCTCACGGTTGGAAGATGGCTGCATGTGCCATGAGGGCCTCCTACTTCCTCACTCACTCTGGGGAGAATAGGGGAGGCACAACTTACCACACTCATTGCACAAAAGTCTTCAGCTTTGTTCCAATGGATCGTCACAAAGTGGATAATATGGAAGTTGATTGACTTATCCTTTGGGGTTCACCCTTGGATCTGGGAAAGGAGGAATATTTCACCCAACTGTACAATTGCTATTGTGAACTAAAATAAAATCTTAAGCCCCCAGCTGACTGAGTGGACCCCTCTTGGCCAAGGGGACCCGAGAAATACCCTAAAGCTGAGTTGCTGGCCATGAGAAGGGAGGTCAGACATGCCTAGTCATGTTTGCCTGCCTCCCTTCTTGGAGATGTCTTTTGTAACTCACTAATAGGCCTAAAGCTATGTAAGACAAAGCTTACATCATACCTACAGGTCATCAATTTACTTAACAGACCACTTGAGTCTGGGTATATGTCTGGTGGCTTGTCTCTGATTAACAGACTTCCTTATCTTAACTTAAAACATTCCAAGCCTTTAGACAAAGCTTCATTTCTTTAGTCAATTAAAAATCAAAGAATCTTTAAACCCACCTATAATCTATATTACCCACTTTGAGATGTCCTGCCTTTTTTGGGCCAAACCAATGTATGCCTTTCATGTGTGGATTTGTGACTTTATATATAATTCCTGTGTCCCTGAAATGTATAAAACCAAACTGTAACCCAACCACAGCGAGACCACTTGCTCGAGACTTCTCGGATGTGGCTTTCCAGGCCTTGGTCACACATATTCAGCTCAGAATAAATCTCTTCAAATTATTTTTCAGAGTTTGGGTTCTTTTATGGTGACACTTTACAACATGGAAGGGGTAGCTCTCTAAACAAAAACCGAAGTTCTGTGGGAAGGTGTGAAGAGGGCAACGGATGCTGCAGAAACGATCAGAGCATATCCCTTTCACTACTGTGTTTCCAGAAACAAGGGCATTTCTAGAACCAGCTATAGTAAATCCAGAAATGCCTATTAAATTGGAGATGGGGTGGCAAGAAGGACCCACTGTTGTGAAGTTGGGGAGAAAAACCAAATCCAAGCCAATTCAATAAAACTGTGGAGGTAAAACTACTCCTAGAGAAAAATCCAGAAGAACCTCAACTGGGTTTGGGCAATTCTGAAGATAGTTGCTCTAAGCCCCAGAGTGTTAATCATATGAATTGTAGAAAGATTCATAAGTGATGTCCCAGAGGTCAGCATCGCATGGCTCGGCATGTCTTCCTGTCAGCCAGGACACAAAACAAACAGTTGAAATCCCTTAAATAAACAGAAGCGACAGCCATAGGAAGAAAAACCAGCATGATAAGACACAAAAACAAACAGCACCTCTCACAAATAGAGCAAACCAGCTCAGGTGCTCCCGGCAAATCTTACAACACCAATACGGAAGCTGCCAGAAGTCAGAGAGAAACTGCTGGGGCAGCAGCAAGCGCCCGTGATGCCTGGAGATGCTCAAAATAGGTAGAAATTTATTTACATTTCCAGTGCTGTGCCAATGACAAGCTGAAAAGACTACGTGCTGATCCCAGTGGGCATAGAGAAGCAGGCATGTGAGCATCTGCAGCAGAGGTGTGGTAGAAAGCACAGAGGAGGGGACAATTAATTCCCCCCAGAGGGCCCTCTAGGAGAGCTGCAGACAGGAGCTATCACCTGAGCTGGTCCTTATAGGATGAACAAGGTTCAGCTGATGGTCAAGGAGGGAAATGCAGTAGGAACATGACTACGGAGGCCCATGAGCTCAGAAGTTGTTGCTTTTCTCTGCCCAGCATCTCTTCTCCTTTCTTTTGATCTCATCACACCCCACTTTTCCTTTGAGGAAAATCCCTCTCTTAGTCTATATGGTCCTGTTGGAACTGCCAATCACAATGAGGCCCCACCCCAAAGGCAGGCACATGATCCAAACCAGCCAATCAGACTCTTTCCTGGGACTCTGTGTCTTCAGCAGGGTGATGCACTAGCCTAAGGCAGCTGGAGCAGAGTTGTTCTGTCCTCAGCGTCCTCAAGAGACCATCTGTGAGGTCATGCCCCTGAGACTGCCTGGGTTCTGTCCTTCCCAAGGCCTGGTGAATGACTCTTCCTTCTATTTCATGAGTCATCTAGCTTCCTTTCTTTTTGGCTTTGGCTAGCCAGAATAAGTTGCTGTAGCTTGCAACCAGAGAACTTTAATTGATATGGACATTGGTACCAGGATGAAAGTTGCAGGCAAATAACTTTAACACACAGTAGAAACTGATGAGAGGGATAGGAGAGGTAGAGAGAAAATTCTTTAGTATTTGTGTTAAAATGTTTTAAAATTTAAAAAAAATTAGACAAGTGAGATACGATGTTCTTCTGGATCTGGGTTAACAAGAGAAAGAGTTTAAAGTTCATTACAAAAGCCACCTACATGAAAAACAAAAATAAAATATACTAAGAATTTAACTGAATGAGAAGTCATTATGGGCATATGAGACAAAAGATAAATTTACAGAACAGTGCAATATGGCTCAAGCACATATGTTATGACTTTGAAAATATTAATAAATTATCTTGCCTTAAATAAGGGGAGGTATATGTTACTGATTGCACTAAAAGGAAAATCTAACTATCCGATGCTTATAAGAACACAGATAAAATAAAAACCTATAAACAGAAAAGTATTATGTGATGGATAAAGGTCTTTTGAGATTTTACAAATATGAGAAATGGAGGGCTCACACTACTGGTTAAAAATCCTCAGAAAAAAGCATTAAGGGAGAAAGAGTCACTCTCTAATGGAGAAAGATATAGTGGAAAGCAATATCCCTTGGCTAGGAACCAACTGTGCTCATTTTTCAGAAATTTACTATTTAACTTGGTAGTGAAGTACAAATGGATGACTGCCGAGGAAGTAGAGGATACTCATGTCAAAGACATAGCGAATATGATCCTAAATATGTTAACAGAAGACAAAAGAAAAATTGCTGAATTTTTTTTTTTTTTTTTGAGACAGAGTCTCACTCTGATGCCTGGGCTAGAGTGCTGTGGTGTCAGCCTAGCTCACAGCAACCTCAAACTCCTGGGCTCAAGCAATCCTCCTCCTGCCTCAGCCTCCCGAGTAGCTGGGACTACAGGCATGTGCCACTGTGCCCGGCTAATTTATACACACACACACACACACACACACACACACACACACAGAGTCATCCAGATAATTTCTTTGTATTTTTTTAGTAGAGACAGGGTCTCTCTCTTGCTCAGGCTGGTCTCAAACTCCTGAGATCAAACAATCCTCTCGCCTCAGCCTCCCAGAGTGATAGGATTACAGGTGCGAGCCACCATGCCCGACCTGCTGAATATTTTTAATAAAAAGGCACCTGGCCCTTCTGGCTTCACTGGAGACAATGTTTTTCCATCATTGGAGGGGCAAATAAACTCTGCTAAGTAGATTGTTTCATGTTACAGAAAAGGATGGGCATTCTAGCCAGGCGTGGTGATGCAACCTCTAATCCCAGCTACTTGGGAGGATTGTTTGAACCCAGGAGTTCAAGTCCAGCCTGGGTGATATAGTGAGACCTCATCTCATAAAACAAACAAACAAGCAAACAACAAAAAAGAAAAGGATGGGCATTTTTATGAGGGAACATTTGTGTTCTGATCCTGATATTTCCTCCCAGTGAGTAGAACATCCATTGTGTAACACTCCTGATTCCATGCCCTCATTCCTGCCTGGGAGATTCCTACCTGATCGACGAGTTTGGGAAAAGAAACTGGGCATGTCCAGTTCGGCCCTTCTCTCTCCTTCCTCTTCGTGTGTTACCTGCCTGCCGAGGGCACGTGCTCTGGTCTGCTTCCGGCTGGGTGGCCAGCTTAGCTGTAAAGGCTCTGCCCCTTTGTTGAACACTGCCCAGGACTAGGTAGGTTAGTCACTTAATTCTGGGGTGTGGAATTAGGAAGTTCATTATTTCCATTGTCATAAGCTACATCCTCCGATTTAGCCTTAATCAACATTTTTAAAAGTCAGAAATAATTTGATCCCTACCTGACTGACTCTTTTGTCTTTTAATCGGTCAAAAATATGGGCAGGGAAAAGAGGTGTTATCTAATGACCCCGCCTCCAAACCCCAAATCTGATGTGTTACCTAGGAACTTAAAAAAATAAATGAGGAGTAGAACTAGGGAAGCAAAATACAAGTGGCATTTGAGGCAAGGTGCTGTTTCCATATGGGTGGGGTTGCAAGTGACAATCTCAGCAGACACAGGCCAGGTCCATGGCAGGGACTTAGCAAAATGCGAGCACCAGGGCCCAGCAAAGGCATGGGCTGTGCAGGCCTTAGTGTGCAGGCCATTGTAACTTGACCTTGAACAACAAGGAGCTGGCCTTTGCACATGTTCAGGGAATAGCTGGGGTCTTTAGCAGATGCCAGGGGGCCATGGGGCTTCAGGCAGCACACATAGCTGAGGCAAGGATTTATTATGGAGGGAAAGAGAGGCTTCCTGCCTGCAAGTCCTATAGACACTGGGGGCGTGACAGTGGTTTGCTGCATTCCTGTATTTCTTCAGCCGGGTCTCCCGGTCAGGACTTTAGCTTGAGCTAAATTCCAGTGTGTTATGCAGGGCCGTGCTCCTCGAACTTTCATGAGGTTTTGTTAAAATGCAGATTCTGATTCCTTTGGTCCGGGTTGGGGACTAAGATGTGAATCATACTTTGAGTATAAGGTAGGTCCCCCCGCAGACCTTCTGAGTCAGGATCTACATTTTAGCAAGATTCCCTGGGTGATTTTCAGACACGTTAAATTTTGAGAAGCAGTGTTCCAGAACACTGGGGTTTAACTTCTGGCATTAAAGGGCTATGTAGTTGGCAGAGAGGAACTGTCCAAATTCTATTCCATTTACATTGCTTTGAGTGGCTTCAGGGTCAAGACACTAAATTGTAGGGCAGTGTCCTCAACCAGGGGTGATTTTGACCCCCAGGGGACATTGGCAATGTATTTGTCACAACTGAGAGAATACCGCTGGCATCCAGGGGGTGCAGGCCAGGAATGTTACTAAACATCCCGCAATGCCCAGGCCAGCCCCCACAACAAAGAATTATCCAGCCTGAAATGTCAATAGTGGTGAGGTTGAAAAACCCTGTTACGGAGGGATTGGCCTTGAATTTAGATGGCATGTCTACATGTGGTCAATTGCACTTGAAGTCTCAAATTGACTCTGGATTTCTTAATTACAGAACTTAGGCCATGGCTAACTATTGGATTCACCCAGGCAAGGATGGTAGATTTTACGACAGAGACAAAATAAAAAGGGAATGGGAACTCTTGCTGGAAATATAACATGCTGGAAATAGAACATGCCATCTACCCATATTGAAGTATAGAAATGATGCAATTAAATTGCTGTTGACTTGAGGGTTAAGAAGGCAATTAAAGGGTCCTGCATTTTGTAGTACAGTACTCTGTCTCCAGGGATCAAGACTGCATAGGAAACTTAAAAAGGAACCAGAATTATCTGAGAAGTGTGACTCAGTTTTTTGTTTGTTTGTTTTGAGACAAAGTCTTGCTCTGTCCCCCAGGCTGGAGTGCAGTGGCACAGTCATAGCTCACTGCAGCCTCACATTCCTCCCATGCCCAAGTGATCCTCCTGCCTCAGTCTCCCAAGTAGCTGGGACTACAGGTATGTGCCAACATACTTGGCTATGTTTTTATTTATTTTTGCAGAGACAGGGTCTTGCTATGTTGCCCAGGCTGGTCTCAAGCTCCTGGCCTCAAGCAATTCTCCTGCTTGGCCTCCTAAAGTGCTGGGATTACAGGCATGAGCCACTGTGCCTGGCCTGTTTTTGCTTTTTAATATTCTAAATGGGAGCAGTGGACAAAGAGAAACAAAATAAAGGAAGACAGGAAAAGAGATTTCCTTAATATAGTGGTTCTCAAAATGTGGTCCCCTACCAGTAGTATCAGAGTCACCTGGGAACTTGTTAGAAATGCAAATTCTCAGGCCCCATCCCAGCCTGTTGAATCAGACACTCTAGAGACAAGGCCCTGGAATTATTTTATGCAAGCACTCCAGGTAATTTTGATGCTCACTGAAGTTGGAGAGTCACTGCCTTAGGAGAAAGGTTGAGATATTGGGGGACTGACCAGAAACATACAAGGGAAAATGAGATCTTGAAGATCAGGCATCCAGAATCCTCTAGCTGAGACTGAAACCATAAGAAATTGGGGAGAATAAATTTTGGATCATAATCCCCTTGGATTTTAGTTTGTAAGGTGATTGATATACCCCTATGTTCTTTAATCTACTATGCTTTGATGCTGGTTCTTTTAAAAAATTATTTATTATTGATTTAATTATTTTTCTTTTTATTTATTTATTTTTTCCCTGCTGGTTCTTTCTTTGTCTTATCTGAAGTGTCAGCGGAAGGTTTTTGCAAAACTAGGTCACGAATGCTACCTGTCAAACAACTGTAAGATGACATCGATTTTAAGATGCATCCAGGTTACAGAGTTGTTAAAATGAGGAGGAAATATGCATGTTAGAATAAATGATTAGGGTAATTTGCAGACTTTACTTTCTTCCTGAGAATTTCATAGTGGGAGAGGATTCGTATGCAAACGAAGGGCACATCGTTGTTGGAATTTACTGCTGGAATATCTTTCTGATGTCATTTGAACTCATTGCAGAAACTCTGATAGGCTGTGCTGGACAATGAGGCTGAAATGCTTGGACATTGGAAATAGATTGTGGAATTAATTTTCGGTTTTGGGTTTGGGGTGGTGTATCGGGGTTGGGTTCAGCTGTCAATGCTAGCAACCCAGAATAGTGGTGGCTTAAACAAGATGGAAGTTTATTTCTCTCTCACAGAAAAAAAGCCTGAAAGTAGGCAGTCTTGAGTGTAAAGCTGAGTCCACGATCAAGCACAGAGTATCCTCTAACTTCCTGCTCTGCCATTTTAAGTGTTGGAGGGAGGGGGCTTGCTGGTTCCCAGAACTACTGACCAGGTGCCTTAAGTCCCCCAAAGACGTCGCTGGGTTCCCACCTGCAGGGGTTGCCTCCCCAGCCCCCAGACAGTGCACATCCATCTGCCCCTCCCTCCTAGTCCCTGAGTGAGGCGCTGGTGGGGGTCCTCTCTGGCCTGGCTCGTAGCATGCCAGCTCATCTGGTTCTGGATGTTTCTGCCTTGGGCCCGGGGGGAAATTCTAGGAGGAGTTAGCGGAGGATGAATGAACCTGGCTATGTAGGGGGAGAAGGCAACACTTGGGGTGGGAACCCAGTGTCATTCGCCACCACTAACTTTGGAGGAGTTCTGGCTCACTGCACAGTTGCACTTGGTACAGTGACAAGGCGATCGGCCACTTCTCCACCAGTCACAGGTGTAGTATTTCCAAAGTCCTTAGCTGAGAGCCGGATCAAGGAACCTCCCCAGGGGTCAACTGCCTTACCTCCAGCATGCTATTCTGAGTGACGGTCCCCAGGCACTAAGCCACTAGGAGTCAGCCTCTGCTCCACTGCGCACAGGTAAGGCACTGCTCGTGGTGCTGGCGCTTCCTCTGTCCGTCCCTCCTGCTCTCCTGCCTTGCCCATCTGCATACGGACTCGGTTGCAAATGTCCCACCAGCATGTGCCATCCTGTTTGCTTTCCTGGTCTGACTCTTGATTACCTTGGTTTTCTCTTTTTCCACCCAAATCAACTCCCACATCATTAAGGTTGCTGAGGACCTCGCCTCTCGAGCACTTGAGAGTGAGATCTTCCGGCTCTCAGCTGGCCTTCCCGGCCACTGCCCCCGCTGGCCTGGCCCCCAGACCCTGCACTGGGAAGCCAGAAACCCGCTTCCACTTCCTTCAGCTTCTCCCTGCCCAAGGCCCGCTCTTGTGACAGCTACCAGTTAATTAAGTGAGGACATCTCCCACCTCCTTCCTGGTCCTCCAGAGGCTCCACAATCCACCTTTGTGTGCCAGTCCTTAATCGTCTAGGCTTGCAAAACAAGTTATTGCAAACTTGGTAGCTTAAAATAACACACATGTATTCTCTAGAGGTGAGAGGTCCAAGAATCAGTTTCACTGTGTGCGAATCAAGGTGTAGGCAGGGGCTGCGCCTCCTGCAGAGGCCCCTTCCTTGGCTAGGGGCCCCTTCTTCCTGCAAAGCCAGCAGCCTGGCATCGTACTTCTTCTGTGGCAAATCTCCCTTTGCCTCCCTTTTATAATAAAGGACAGCTTGTGATGACATTTAGGGCCTACCCAGTGATCCAGGGTAACCTCCCCATCCCAAATTCCTTAATTTGATCATACCTGCAAAGTCCCTTTTGCTGCATAAGGTCGCATTCACAGCTTCCAGGAACGAGGACCCCGAGGTCTTTGGCCATTCAGCCTACCAGACTCCATCGTTGTATTAATACCTTCTCCCGAGGGTGTTCGACCCCGAAGAAGGCAGGCTTTTCTTGCCCTGACACCTGCCCTGCATCTCCCACGAGTCTCAAGCTGTCCAAAGCTGGGGTGCCCAGTGCAGGCCGTGCTGCTTGTCTTTTTCCTGCGCTGAGATGTGAACCCAGGCCCGTTGCGTGGCTGCAGCCTGGTCCCACGGTGGTCGAGGTCCTCCGAGCCGCTCTGCCATATCCCACTCCTGGGTGTTTCCTCTTTCCTCCAGCTTTCTTGCAAACATTCCTTGCTGCTGCCTGCTGCAGGGGGGAGCAGCGCTCTTCACAAGCCCCCTGCTGCCCCTGAAACCCCATGCAGGGACCTGCCTGGGGAGGGGTGGGGGAGGGTTGTCCTTCCTCATCAATTCCGACCAGAAAGCGGAGCCCCATTCTGAAATCCTCCCTGCTCCTGGTGGCTCCCCTGCTGTCACCACACCCGCCCCGCGCTGTTCCTGTCTGGCTGGGGGGACGTTCCAACTTGCTGAGGGCCAGGCGGGACCCTCACCCAGCCCAGCCGCCTCGTGCTCCCACTGTGGGTGCCGCAACAGAGAGCCCCTGTCTCATTTCTGGGGGGCGCCTGGATTTGGGCATGTCTGGGTTCCACTCGGCAGTTCCCAGAGCTCTCGCGGGTCCCTCGTCTCAGCCCCCCTCCCTCCTTCCCCTCCCCCCTCCCTCCCCGTCAGGTCCTCCCTGCCCCCGGTGGCGGTGGCGCGTCAGCGCATCGCACGCACCTCGCGTCCCGGGTGGGCGCCGTCTTGGGAGCGCAGCAGTGGGTACCTCGGGGTGGCCTTCTGTGAGACAAACCCGGCTCTCATGCTACTACCGATGTCCTCTCACGGGCTAACCTACAAATGTGGCGCCAAATGTCCTCTCGCCGAGGCCGAGCGTGAGAGGGGAAGAGAAGGCAGCCCCGGAGTCCGTCCCTGTCGGCCAACCCGGCTCGGTCCCTCCGCTCTAGTGTCCCCTACCGGGGAAGGGGCGTGTTGCACGTTATTATCGCAAGTCCGTCAGGTGTGGTCCTTTCCAGGTAAGAAACCTGAGGCTCAGAGAAGTTAAGTAACTTGCTCTAGGTGGCACAGCGGGGAGGTGGCGGAGACGGGATTTGAGAAGTTCATTTACTCTACCACACCGCCCAGATTTTGTGACGCGAGAGTATGTGGGGTTGAGAGACACAAAGACACTACAGCAAAAAGGTCACGGTCCCCAAAACACAATCCTAGAGGACGAAACTCTCTGGGGTGGAGGCAGGAGAGGGGGACCCCCGGGGAGTGGTGGGTTCCGAGGGTCCCCTGAGGATCCCCTCCATTTTGAAAGCGTAAACCTGTCCGTGTTAGGACAATTGCAAACGACAGCGAACTCGGACTGCCTTAGGCCACGGCAGGCCTAAGTACCCAGAGCAGAGCCCGGGTCTGTCTCCATCTGGCACTGCTTTCTGGTGCTTTCTCCCCATGCTCAAGGGGTCAAGACGGCTGCCGCTGGAGGATAGAGGCCCACACTCCCTCCCCCATTCCCCTCCCCCAATCCCCCCTCCCCCCAACCCCCCAACATCCAAATCCACTAGCCACAGGCGGCTCTTTGTTTAAATTAATTAAAATTAAATAAAATTTAAAATTCAATTCCTCAGTCACACATTTCAAGCGTTTGAAAGCCACCCGTGGCTAGTGGTGGCCACACTGCACAGTGCAGCTGTAGAATGTGCCCATCGTCTATAGAATGATGTTCTACAAGGCTGTGCTGGTCTAGACCATTCCAAAAGGACTAGCGCTGGTGGTGGGGAGTGTGTCTGGGGAGAGCTCCCCAGGGGAGCAGTACTGCCGGGGCTCCTGTCACAGTATCATTTCCGACACGACTGTTGCTATGGCACTTGTAAGCAAGTGGGTGCCAGCCCCAAATTCTGAAATAAGGCTTCAGCTCCAATCCAAGCTCTTTCATGTGTGGTAGAGAGTCCATCAACCCCGTCATGCAATCTGCCCACTTTATCTCTCGCCTGGGTTTTCACATCAGCTTCTCAATCATTTCCCCTCCCGGCCACCAGCATCCTCCACCTACCGACAGGTCATCCCTTGCTTAAATAGCTCCAGAGGCTCCCCAGCACCCCAAGGATTACAGCCAAACCCGGGCCCAGCCCCCTGCTGTATTGTTGCTCTTTTGCTGACTGCCAGGTGGAGAGATGTAAATTAGACACAGCCGTGTCGTCCAGGAACCCAGTCCAGTGTTGGGTTCCAGGCCCACTCACAAATAAATAATAAGGAAGCGCTGAGTGCATACAGGACAGCACACGAGGCCATGGAGAAGAGAGAAGCATCTCCACACCCTGTTTGGGAACATCCAGGAAGGCTTCATGGAGGAGGAGACTCCACCAGGATGAGCAGTAGCATCCTAGGAGAGGCAGAGGATTTTCCAGAGGGTTGAGATTTCC
>RJWJ010026254.1:0-13051 GCA_004363605.1 Indri indri
TTTTTTTTTATAGCACTTCTCATTTTCTAACATGCTATGTAATTTATGTTTACAGTCTGTCTCCATAATTCCTCCTTCCAAGCTTCTTCAGAGATCTTTACTGTACGCTGATATACCCAAGTGTCTAGAACAGCACCTGGCTCATAGTAGTTGCTCAATAAATATTTGTTGAATTAATAAATTATCTTTGCTCCTTCAGGAACCTCCAAACTACAAAAGCAGGAATCACAGCTACCTTATTCTAGGGTTTATCTTCAGCAATACCATAGAAGCTTTATAAGGTGGTTGGATGAATTAAAGCGGTAGCTTGAGTTTAACAGTACCCCCACTATCGATTTTTGCAAGGAGGATGTCTGGCTGAGACTATTCATATTGTTTCCGTGGGGAAATGTTTTCTGAGCTACAATTCGTATATATATTACTGGTACAAGACCAGTTCCCGCGTTGGCAGTGCAGGTAGAGCAGAGCCAGAAGGTGGACAACACACACTCCCATTAACAATAGGGACGCTCCCCTAGAGTCAGTCTTAACCACTCTATGCCAGGTGAAGAGGCTAAATCAACCATGCCTACCCTGTCTCATCATTGCTTTTTTCTAGTACAGCCTTGCACAGGGTCTGAATCCGAGGCTGATTCTCAGTTGGCGAGACGAGGGACAGTTACATTATCGGCAATCTCAATTTTCTTACTAGTAAAAAGAGGCATTTTATCCAAGCTCCACTTTATGAGGAATAAGGCATATAAAGTGTTTCACACAGGGTCCTGGACAAGACCAACCCCTAACATTCGTTAGCTGTTATGATTAATTTTTCCTATTCTTCATTCTTCCACTTCCTTCTGCTCACCTAGCCTAATCCAGGGAAGCATGCCTCTACTCCCTCTCTGGGCATGCGCACCAAAAGAATGGCCGCGCCCTATTTAAATCATTAACTGAGGTGAGGGGAAGAAGAAAAAGAGACTCGCCTACGCCCTACCCTGATGTGATAAGGTGGTTAAAACGATATAACACACGTTACATCACAGTTTGAAAAGGCTGGAAACTCCGCGCTCTCCTTGACAGAACTGCAAGCCCGCGCTCTTACGTCTCCGAGAACCCAGGGACTCTCAACCCCGCCCCAGCTCTGCGCTACAAGCGGAGTCCAGCCACCCGCGGCTAATTGGGGAGGGAGGTGACTGCCTGGCCGACTTCTCCCCAGAGCCACAAAGGCCGCAGCTTCTCCCCCTTCCAGTCGCTGAGTGGTTGAGGCCGAAAAATAACGCCTATCGTCATTGGCTAAGCTTGGCTTCAGTCCTTTCGCGTCTCGCAGCGCGACGCAGAGCGGCGCAGTCCCGCGCGGCCTGTAGAGCAGTCTCGAAGCCTGCCTCACGGAGAAGATGGCGGTCGCAGTGAGAACTTTGCAGGAGCAGCTAGAAAAGGCCAAAGAGAGCCTAAAGAACGTGGATGAGAATATTCGCAAGCTCACCGGGCGGGATCCGAATGACGTGAGGTAAAGGCCTGATGGGAACTGCAAGCTCTGAGAGGCAGCCCTCAAGTCGGGGTGAATTGGGGGTTGGGAGGACGGCCGGCCCTGAGAAGGCTAGAACATCGAGGCTTGTTCCGCGGGCGGCGGTAGGACCTCTTCCTCGGTGAGGTGGTGAGGCTCCAGGCTTCCCCTGGGCTCATGTGCTTGAGGAAAGAGAGCGAGGCTTGGGTGCGCCAAAGGGTTTCCCGGCCTGTGAGAAGGCCCGAACTGCGGATTCCCGCCCTTGGCCCTGCAGGCCCGGAACTGCAGCACAAAGCCCCTTCCCGCTCCGGCGGCCACCCGGCCAGGGGCTGGCGCGGAGACCCTCCCGGGACGCGATCTGCCGCCTCTCCCCCGGGCTCTTGCCCACGTGCAGCTTCCTCCGGGATGGCGGGATCGGGATATGATCCAGTCTTGTTAATGTGTAGTGACATCAAGGCAAATGTAATTTCTGTGGTAGTGGTGTTGGAAAAACGAGGAAGTTAAATGAAACGGTACTAGCTGTCCTGTTTCAGACACGTGGATTTGAAAGTGTCTTTTTAGAACTTATTATTTTCTCTTTATGATGTTCCACATCTCTGAAAGTGTTTGGTGCCATTAGATGTGTCTGCATGTGATTTTTTTTTTTTTTTTTTTTTTTTTACTGATTTGTAAATCTCTTGTAGGCCCATCCAAGCCAGATTGCTGGCCCTTTCTGGTCCTGGTGGAGGTAGAGGACGTGGTAGTTTATTGCTGAGGTAAGATTTCCTTCGGACTTAATTCATGCCAAAAAATAAGCACCATTAGTGCTTTTTATATTAAATTAACATTGCTTTGTACAAAATTAGCGATAGACTCCGTAACACAATGCTTGTTCTCTTTGTTGAATGCTGTGATCAGCTAGTTTTCTGTAAACATACAGTTATCCTGAAAAATTAGAAGTTGAGTAAACTGTACCAGTTTTTTATAAACTTATTTTTGTAGTTTGGAAAAATACTATAAAAACGTTTTGGAGTGAATGTCCATTTAAGGTTACTTTAATTAGAAGGATTTTAAAAATTCCCTTGCCAAATGGAAATATCATTTATCTTGTATTTCAAGTGCTTTATGTTGAACATTTTTAATTACAGGCGTGGATTCTCAGATAGTGGAGGAGGACCCCCAGCCAAACAGAGAGACCTTGAAGGGGCAGTCAGTAGGTAGGTTAAAAAAAAAACAAAAGATTCCTAAAGGCATCTCTGTTTTCTGAGGTAGTGCAGAAATATTTAATAAATACTGTTGAATTGAGTTGTATTAGAATTGAATAGAATACCTCTTCCCTGCTAGTTCCCTTGGTATTTAATTAAACTGAAACAACCAGTATTCCTCAAACTCAGCTTTTCATTTATGATAACCCCAATTTTTTTTATTACTTATTTTCTTTTTTCTATTTTTTATTTTTAGAGATGGGGTCTCACTATGTTGGCCAGGCTGGTCTTGAACTTCTGGCCTCAAGTGATCCTCCCATCTCAGCTTCCCAAAGTACTGGCATTACAGGCATGATCCTCCACACCCAGCTTATGATAACTCAAATTTGTCAAAGTAAAGGTCAAGAGAGGAATAAAATAGGGGAAATTGTAAATTTATACCATTCTTTCTGTCTTGTACTTGAAAAACTTGAGAAGCCTGAGAAATATTTAGATAATTTAGGTGATCAAAGTTTGGTTAGGGCATTAGTTGACACATTTTATCCATTCACTGCTGGAGGAAATGGGATAGAGACTGATAGAAGCTTCTGGAAATGAGTCCTTGCAAAAGTAAGCATCTGTCTTTGTTGTGCAGTTACATTGAATTCTGCAGCAGTTGTTTAAATTACTTTTCCTATGACAGGCTGGGCGGGGAGCGTCGGACAAGGAGAGAATCACGCCAAGAAAGCGACCCAGAGGACGATGATGTTAAAAAGGTATTAAGATTAAAAGAACTTTATTTAGTGGATGAATGTAGGACTTTCACTTTACATTTAAAAACATGCCACCCACATGCTACTTAAATTACTGAGATTTTCCTTTCTTTTGTAGCCAGCGTTACAGTCTTCAGTTGTAGCTACCTCCAAAGAGCGCACACGTAGAGACCTTATCCAGGATCAAAATATGGATGAAAAGGGAAAGCAAAGGTATCTTTAGTATCCTTCCAGGCAGGAAAAAGTCCTTTGAAATAATGCAATTTTAAGAAAAAGGATTGTTTATGTGTCCTGTAGCATCTGTTGGGAAATGATGGGATTAGATGAAGTGGATCCTGTTGAAATTGAATTTTCCTTTTCTGTTCTTTAGGAACCGGCGAATATTTGGCTTGTTGATGGGTACTCTTCAAAAATTTAAACAAGAATCCACTGTCGCTAATGAAAGGGTATTTATGCAATTTTTGTTTCGCATCATAATGTTTATTAAGATAGTAGATTCGTGTTTTTAAAAAGAGCTTAAAAGCAAGGCTAAAATAAAGCCAAGTGGAAACTTATAATTGTCGTATTATGAACTAGTATTTTTTTTGAAGTGATGGGGATTCGCGTGAACCTCTGTTACTAGTACAGATGTTCCCTGGTCTTTAACTCTTGAGAACCTGGGTTTGGTCTAAACTCAATAACTATCTCATTGTGTGGTCTTGGGCAAGTCCCTTCCTTTCTTTAGGCCTCAGAATGCTTTCTCTCAAACAAGGGAGTTAAACTCCGTGATCTTGCAAATAGTTCAATAATTGTAACTTAAGATTTATTTGTACACTTATTTAGCAACCAGAAGCAAAACCACAAACATTCCCTGTCCTCCACAGTTTTAACTGTGTCATCTTTCTAGAAGTTATTCTTTAGTAAAATCTACAAAATTATGTCTGAGGGGTTAAACTGCAGGTTATTGCTTCTGGGGAGAACTATAGTGGAATGGGGGAGATGATAATTCAATTATCGGAGATTAATAAATTCTTACTTTAGCTTTCACATATTGACTTTATAAGAGGCTTAAAAGCATTTTAATGTCTGAAGAATAAATTGGTAGTTTTCTGAAATAAGAGAAGTATGATTAATTATTTCTTTAATTAGGACCTTTAATTAGGACCTTTGTCAAATTCTTTGATTTGGAAAGAATAACTTTAAAGACAGCGCCCATCTTTTTAAGTTGACTTTTATGAAAGAGTCTTACTTAAATGTTATGTTGGTATAGAATGGTTGTTGATATTATAGCTAATGGCCTTGAAATTGAGATTTATGTCAAAAAGCCTCAGTCTCCATTTACTGAAAGACAAATCACAACCAGTAGCAAGTGCTAAATACTAAGTTCAAATTAGTTAGTATCCTGAATTGAAAATGTGAAACATATATGTAGATACCTATATGTAATAAAATTATAATGTTTCACATAATCAAAATGCGTAATAACTTTAGAATTAGACTAAAATCAAATATACCTTGATGGTCTTTTATCTATTTTAACACATAAATATTAAAGCATATTACTTATTTTTAGCAAAAGAGGCGCCAGGAAATTGAGCAAAAACTTGAAGTTCAGGCAGAAGAAGAGAGAAAGCAGGTTGAAAATGAGAGGAGAGAGCTATTTGAAGAGAGGCGTGCTAAACAGACAGAACTGCGGCTTTTGGAACAGAAAGTTGAGCTTGCGCAGCTGGTGAGTATTTTGAATTCTGAGATTGGTAATCCTTCATGTTTACAAAAACACTGACCTTTTACCTTTTCTTTAGCAAGAAGAATGGAATGAGCATAATGCCAAGATAATTAAATATATAAGAACTAAAACAAAGCCCCATTTGTTCTATATTCCCGGAAGGATGTGCCCTGCTACCCAAAAACTAATAGAAGAGTCACAGAGAAAAATGAATGGTAAGTACATCATGAAGGGGTGCACTGAAATTTTCTTAATGCATAAGGTAATGTATTCATATATGCACATTTGTTTCCTAAAATAATTGTGATTTAATGTTTGTTGGGTTTCCTTGGCTTTTTTGTTTGTTTTGTTTTTTTGTTTTAAATAATCTGAGATGGTGAGGAGTTGAGAGTACAGGAATAGTTATGTCATGATGGAGTTTCACCTGAAACTTATTTTGTGGGCAGTGCTTATGCTTCTGTATTTCTTAGGCATTTGTTTAAGATTGTTTCTTTTACCTTGATATTCTTAGTAACCAGATAAAGTGAATGAACATTGATACGGTTCTTGGAGGGAACACACATGGAAGAATAGACACCGCCAATGTGGTTAGATGTTTTCCTCTCCTTGGTATCAAAAAAGTTAATGTGTGATTAGATGCCATAAAACTGGTTCTGTTTTAAATAAGTTTTGTTGTTTTTCATCTAGCATGAAGATTGATCTGTTTTTTCATCAGTTAGGTAATGTCTACTTTTGCCTGCCACTAATTTCTCAGTATGTAGGTCTCCAGTGGATATTTTGTCAGTTCGTGATTACTTATTTGCTGAAATCAGTCTTTGTCATCATCACTTTGCAAAAAGACATTTTTTAGATGAAGCTTAATGACAATTTATGACTACGTGTAAAATTATGATTTGAATTTTCTTGATCATGGTACATTTTACGCATGTAAATTTTTATTCTTTAGCTTTATTTGAAGGTAGACGCCTCGAATTTGCAGAACAAATAAATAAAATGGAGGCTAGGCCTAGAAGACAATCAATGAAGGAAAAAGAGCATCAGGTGGTGCGTAATGAAGAACAGAAGGCGGAGCAAGAAGAGGGTAAGGTGGCTCAGCGAGAGGAAGAGTTGGAGGAGACAGGTAATCAGCACAATGATGTAGAAATAGAGGAAGCAGGAGAGGAAGAGGAAAAGGAAGTAGGTATTGTTCATAGTGATGCAGAGAAAGAACAGGAGGAGGAGGAACAAAAACAGGAAATGGAGGTTAAGATGGAGGAGGAAACCGAGGTCAGGGAAAGTGAGAAGCAGCAGGATAGTCAGCCTGAAGAAGTTATGGATGTGTTAGAGATGGTTGAGAATGTCCAAAACGTAATTGTTGAACAGGAGGCGATGGAAACTAATCAAGTTGAAAGTATAGAACCTTCAGAAAATGAAACTAGCAAAGAATTGGAGCCAGAGATGGAATTTGAAATTGAGCCAGATAAAGAATGTAAATCTCTGTCTCCTGGGAAAGACAATGTTAGTGCTCTAGACATGGAAAAGGAGTCTGAGGAAAAAGAAGAAAAAGAATCTGAGCCCCAGCCTGAGCCTGTGGCTCAGCCTCAGCTCTTGCCTCAGACTCAGACTCAGACTCAGTCTCAACCTCAACCTCAACCTCATTCTCAGCCCCAGCCTCAATCTCAGTCCTATCCTCCATCTCAGTCCCAGTCCCAGCCAGTACTCCAGTCCCAGCTTCCCTCTCAGCCTGAGACTTTGCCATTAGCTGTTTTACAGCCACCACCCCAGGTGATTCAGGAGCAAGGGCATTTACTACCTGAGAGGAAGGAGTTTCCTGTAGAGTCTGTAAAACTCACTGAGGTGCCAGTAGAGCCAGTCTTGACAGTACACGCAGAGAGCAAGAGCAAAGCCAAAACTAGGAGCAGAAGTAGAGGTCGAGCTAGAAATAAAACAAGCAAGAGTAGAAGTCGAAGCAGTAGCAGTAGTAGTTCTAGTAGCAGTTCTACCAGTAGTAGCAGTGGAAGCAGTTCCAGTAGTGGCAGTAGTAGCAGTCGAAGTACTTCCAGTAGTAGTTCCAGTACAAGTGGCAGCAGCAGCAGAGACAGTAGCAGCAGCACTAGTAGTAGTAGTGAGAGTAGAAGTCGAAGCAGGGGCCGGGGACATAATAGAGATAGAAAGCACAGAAGGAGCGTGGATCGGAAGAGAAGGGATACTTCAGGACTAGAAAGAAGTCACAAATCTTCAAAAGGAGGTAGTAGTAGAGATGCAAAAGGATCAAAGGATAAGAATTCTCGGTCCGACAGAAAGAGGTCTATATCAGAGAGTAGTCGATCAGGCAAAAGATCTTCAAGAAGTGAAAGAGACCGAAAATCAGACAGGAAAGACAAAAGGCGTTAATGGAAGAAGCCAGGCTTTCTTAGCCTATTCTTTGCAGCAGAAGATTTCTTGATGAGTAAAAGGATTACCTTTCCTTGTAAGGAGGATGCTGCCTTAAGAATTGCATGTTGTAAAAAATCTTTTTGGAAAATACAGACTGTTTGTTTACCAGACATTCTTGTACTTTTTGCATAATTTTGTAAGAGTTATTTATCAAAATTATGTGAGGTTCCAAAATATGTAAAAATAATAATAATAAAAAAAGATTAACATCCCTTGTCATCTTTTTTAAATATCCTATACTCTTCAGTAAGAATCTGTATATTTTAATAGGCAAATCTTTAAGTCTGTTCCCTTCTAATTCTGTATCATACATTGCTTTTGTAGAAATAAATGTGCATTTCTTTCATTTTGGGAATGTCCTTGTTGACACTTGTATAATAAATATTCTCTTGATATTTTCAGCTTTTATCACTAGATACCGAACATGATTAGAATGTTTTTGAAGGTTTTCTCACTTTAATTTGCCTTAGACAATTATTTTGAGTTGTCAAGAGTCAGATCTTTGCAGCTTTGAGGGGGAACAGTTCTCTTTAAAATCATTTACTAATCTCCTTTATTATTTTAACCTAAGCATTTTCCCTGTTTCTCATATTTAAACCATATATTTGGTAGATAACTTTAACAGTATGATCTGGTTGGCATTTTCTTCCCAATTATGGGAGCATCATTCTTTTGTCTTCATGATTACTTGTGCGATACAGCATACACATCTGTTTAAAGAAAATCTAAGGGAGGGAGGTAGAAAAGTATCTTCTACAGCTGGTTTTTGAGTTTGTGGTCTTGTCTTAACTTTTGTGTTGGCTCTAACTGAAACATACCATATGTGTTTTCAAGAATTTTGTTTAAGGAAGTATTGTGTGAAAGTTTACCAAAATGAAGGAAGTTCATCTAGATTTTAATATGTAAGCAAGATAACACACAAGTGTACCAAGTGATTATTAACTTTGTTGTTTTATAAATTTGTATGAACTTGGAGTATCTGTTGCCCATTACCTGTGCAAATAAATGTGGCTTAGACTTGTGTGACTGCTTAAGACTAGTACTTGTATTAACTTCTTGATGCTTTATACAAAAGAGCACTTAAATTGCAAATGGCTTTTTATGAGTTCATAATTTAACATTGTAGCTTTAGGCTTGACTTTTGTATATTCATTATGCCTTCCCTTGACAAGTAAATGGTTACGGTGAAAATGTGAACAAGCATTTCCAGTTAGTTTTTATATAAATACATCTCACTTGTGTAAGTGAATGCGTTAAAATAACTCAAAAAAAAGTCCTGGCTGACTGCACTCTATCCCGGGCAACAGAGTGAGACTCTGTCTCAAAAAAAAAAAAAAATAGTCCTGGCTGGTCCAAAAGGTAGTAAGTTATTTTAATTGATTGTTCACAGTCAGTTACAGATTGAACTCCTTTTTCTACTCTTTCCTCTTCTCACTACTGCACCTTACTAGTGGAAAAAAAAATTCTTAGAGTAATTATTAAAACAGTAAATGAACAGAACTTCGTCAGTGTGCAGAGCTATCTGCATCCCTGAGCTAGTTCCACCAAGAGTAACTTCATCAACAGCTTGTAGTACTCTCCAGCAAAATGTTAATTCCCTTTGTGCCATGACAGGGAAAAGGCTGGTAAGCAATTTAAAGAGATGATCATAAATTTAACCTGATTTAAAAACGTTATTTGAACATACTTGTATGCACCGAGATCTTTTATTTATTTTGAGACGGAGTCTCACTGATGCCTGGGCTAGAGTGCCATGCCGTCAGCCTAGCTCACAGCAACCTCAAATTCCTGGGCTGAAGCAATTTTCCTGCCCCTGCCTCAGCCTCTCAAGAAGCTGGGAATACAGGTCACCACACCCCCACTGTGCCCACCTAATTTTTTCTATTTTTAGTAGAGACAGAGTCTCAGTCCCTCAGGTTGGCGTCAAACTCCTGAGCTCAAGGAATCCTCCCACCTCGGCCTCCCAGAGTGCTGGGATTACAGGCGGGAGCCACCTTGCCCAGCCCTGCATTAAGATCTTTTGTGCAAATTTTTTTCACTCATTTTTACCTGAAAAATTTTAACTGTTTTCTTGTTTTAATTTTTTATTTATTTATTTATTTTTTGAGACACAGTCTCTGTTGCCCAGGCTAGAATGTCGTGGCATTAGCCTACCTCACAGCAACCTTAAACTCCTGGGCTCAAGCAATCCTACTGCCTCAGCCTCCTGAATAGCTGGGACTTCAGGCACGCGCCACTGTACCCGGCTACATTTTCTGTTCTTTTGTAAAAGCGGGGTCTTGTTACTCAGGCTGATCTTGAACTTCTGGCCTCAAGGAATCCTCATGCCTCGGCCTCTCAGGGTGAAAGGATAACAGGTGTGAGCTGCTGAGCCCAGCCTAATAACTTTGATTTTAATAACATTTTTAAGTGGTGTTTATTTCTAAGTTAATTGGTTAATTTTTCAAATTAAGTTTTTGGATTTTATGTTTCCAATTGATGTTTTATCTTCAGACCTGAATTTTATGGAGCTTAGGTTCAGAGAACCATGGAATTGTTTACTTACAAAGACACAAGGAATGAGTTAGAATGTAAAAGTAAGGACAGTTTTCCAGGGGAAGAAGACATTCAAGAGTCTTCTTTTTAGAAATTACAAATTAGTGTTTACGGAAAATTTAGGAGCTAAAGTGGGGGATAGGGCTAGTGACTAAAAACTGACTGACATCATTTTGGAGCTCTGTTAATTAGCAAACACATCTAAAGGACTGTTTAGGAAATCACTGGTTTACTCCCGAGATTACAAGGTTTGGAGAGCCAGCAGAGGTAGAAGACAGTTTGATCTTCAATGAGCTGCAGTTCTAATCTAGGTCCTTTCTACACACTATCTGTAGAACTCTTTGGTAACTATTCACATGATTACTCAGGTAATTTGGTCTGAGCAAAACCCACCAAAGCAATGTCGACATGAAAGCGGGTTGTGATTACATGAACCAATGCTATTAGAGTAAGTCATTAAGATGTTTTGGGCTTTAAGTACTTAAACATGGAACTTGTTTTTTTTTTTTTAGAGATGGGGTCTTGCTCTTGCTCAGGCTGGTCTCCAACTCCTGAGCTCAAGCGATCCTCCCAGAGTTGCTAGGATTACAGGTGTGAGTCGAGCCTGACCTTTTTGTTTGTTTTTTAATGGTTAATGCTTACAATTATTATATTTTTTTTGTCTTTTTTTGGAGGCTAATCAAGTATGAATTTTTTTTAAAAAATTCTGAAATCAGACTAATGAACAAGTCTTACCCATTTTCCCTTTTTGAGATAATGCCATTTAAAGCACTTCATTCAAAAAACATGTTAGGTATTTATATGGTTGGACAGTACTATTGTAAGTCAGTGAGGGGAGACTGCAATTAGTGAAAGACCTGAGTTATCTGAGAATGTCTTCCTTATACTTTCCTTTGTCTCACCTAGCCTGGTCTTAGATACTCAGGGAAAGTGATGACACTCAAATGCCTACAACTCTTTCCTTTCTGTTGCCACTTGACTACCTTACTTAAATTTGTAACCGCTGCTGCTCCTTGACATCACTGTCCCATTTTCCTGCTTTATTTTCTTCCTAACTTAGCGCTATGTTGCGTAGGACTTGTTTATTGTCTGGTTCCCAGTAGAATGCAAGCCTCATGAGAGCAGGGATTTTTCTTTTTTCTCCATTGTTCTATTTCACGTACCTTGTGCGTAACAGACATTCAGTATTATTATGAATGAATTATGACAGGTCCATTGGTTTGGTCTCTTTGTCTTCCAACTTTAGTTCTTGCCTCTTTTAGCACATCCAAATGTTTGTTTGAAATCTTGTCTTTGCTGAGCCAAATCATAGGTCCTCAAATTTACCCTCATTTTATTCCAAATTGTGGAGACAACAGTTTCTGTGACTTCTCTGTAAATATTTTGTGTACGGTATAACTAAATGTTGACTAGAGTGCTGCTTATACATAATGAATCTGAAAAAGGAGGGATTAAAATCATCTGGGGCTCTATACTGGGCCTTTTTGGAGATTTCTGATACAGCCCACCCCCACTTAAGAATTCCTTTTGTCTTAGTGAACTTATGTTACTTCTTTAAATATGTTGTACATCTCTGTTGTGATGGATGGGAAGAAAACTCATCTAGTAGCCAGGATTATTAAAATTAAGATCACAAAGGGCTTTTCTTTCCCTTCAAATTCCTTACTTAAAATTATGTGTACTTAGTTGCTTTGTTACCATCAGAGCCCTTTTTTATCTAGGTACTCACACTCTCTCAAGCCACATCCTTCCACTCTAGTTTTCTGTATTAAGACCTTTCACCTGTGATGTTCTGGCCTCTACATCAGAATATCCTAGCTGGGTGCAGTCATTTGTACCTGTAATCTCAGCACTTTGGGAGGGTAAGGCCAGAGGATCACTTGAGCCCAGGAGTTTGAGACCAAACTGGGCAATAGTGAGACCTACTTTTTTCTACAAAAAATTTTTAAAAATTAGTGCAGTGTGGTGGTGCATGCCAATAGTCCCAGCTACTTGGGAGGCTGAGGCAGGAGGATCACTCGAGCCCAGGAGTTTGAGGCTGCAATGAGCTGTGATGATGCCACTGCACTCTAGCTTAGGTGACAGTGAGACACTGTCTCAACAAAAATCAAAACAAAACCTGATGCAAAAATTTGTGTTTTGGCACCAACCAGTACCTTAACTAAAAGGAATGACCTCTCATTGCAGAATTCAGTATCTGGTGGTGCTTCAGAGTGAAGTGGGAGGCAGGATGGGCCACAACCTATAATCACTCTTCAAATTAAACTTTGCTTCTATTCAGTGTCTGTTGGGCCTCTGTGTTCCCATAACCCTTTATTATGTGCTTCTGTTATCGGTACATTTCCATAGAGCAGTGGGTTCAAGGCTGTCTACCTTTGTGTTAGGAATATAAAATGCTGTTCTCATGCAAATAATGTGATAAATTGAGTTGCCAGGGAGGCTTTGTAGGCAAAGTGACCTGGAAGATGAGAGGGAAAGCTATTCGTTGTTTTAGACACAGTGTCTCCCAAGCTGGAGTACAGTGGTGTGGTGATAGCTCATTGTAAACTGGAACTTAGCTCAAGTGATCCTCTAGCCTCAGCCTCCGGAGTAGCTGGGACTACAGGTGTATGCTACCATGCCCTAATTTTGTTTTTGTTTTTGTTTTTTTCTTGGTAGAGACAGGGTCTCCTATGTTGCCCAGGCTGGTCTCAAACTTCTGGCCTCAAGCAGTCCTCCTGTCTTGGCATCTCAAAGTGCTGGGAGTACAGGCCTGAGCCACCATGCCTGGCCAAGGCTATTTGTTTAATAGTTTTTGAGCATATGCTATATGCCAGGCACTGTTCTAGTTACTGAGTTATAACGGTGAAAAAAACAAAGATTTCCGCCCTTGAAGAGCTTACATTCGGAAGAGGGGCAAATGAGAGTGATAAATGCTATAGAGAGAAAGTAGGGAAGGAAGTTTGGGGATACTGAAATAGGACGGCTTTGCAGTTTT
>RJWJ010026254.1:13151-23244 GCA_004363605.1 Indri indri
TTTTTTTTTTTTTTTTTTTTTTGAGACTGAGTCTCACTCTGTTGCCCAGACTAGAGTGTCGTGGCTTCAGCCTAGCTCACAGCAACCTCAAACTCCTGGGCTCAAGCGATCCTCCTGCCTCAGCCTCCCGAGTAGCTGGGACTACAGGCATGTGCCGCCATGCCCGGCTAATTTTTTTCTATATATATATTTTTAGTTGTCCAGATGAATTTCTTTCTATTTTTAGTAGAGATGGGGGTCTCACTCTTGCTCAGGCTGGTCTCAAACTGCTGACCTTGAGCAATCCACCCGCCTCGGCCTCCCAGAGTGCTACAATTACAGGCGTGAGCCACCGCGCCCAGCCTGGCTATCTTTTTTTTATTGATTTCTAGCTTAATTCCACCATCATTAAATAGCATACTCTATATAATTTAAACGGTTTAAAATTTATTGAAGCTGAGCATGGTGGCTCATGTCTGTAATCACAGCAGTTTGGGAGGCCAAGGCAGGAGGACTACTGGAGCCCAAAAGTTTGAGGCTACAGTGAGCTATGATGACACCACTGCATTCTAACTTGGGCAGCAGAGTGAGACTCTGTCTCAAAAAAACATAAGAAAAGAAAAAGAAATTTGTTGAGCATTGCTGTTAGGCCCTGTGTATGATTAAGTTTGGAAACTTGAGGCATGTGGCCCTAAAAAAAATGTTGATTCTATAGCTATTATATTCAGTTAATTTGTGATCTGTTATGTCCATTTTATTACTTGTATTATTTAAATCTTCTATATCCTTACTGAGTCTTTGTGGGCTTGTTTTATCAGTTATCAAGGGGGGTATGTTAAAACAACTCACTATGATTTGTGGATTTATCTTTCCCCTTTCAATTTATATTTTATATATTTTGAGGCTGTTATAGTAGCTGCATATAAATTTAAAATTGCTTCATCTTCCTTATGAATTAATCCTTTTGAAATTTTCAAATGTGTCTCTTTTTTTTAGACACAGGGTCTTGCTTTGTGACCCAGGCTGGAGTGCAGTGGCCCAATCATAGCTCACTATAATCTCAAATTCCTGGGCTCAAGTGATTCTCCTATCTCAGCTTCCCAAGTAGCTGGGATTATAGGCATGCACCACCACATCCAGCTCACATTATTATTGATTTGTACATTCAGTATTCATTTACACTTAACATTGCTTTTCATACCTTTCTACATTTCCAAACTTCTGAGAAAATTTTCCTTCTGACTGAAGAACATTTTTTTTTTTGGCATATAATAATTGTACATATTTGTGGCATGTAATGTGATGTTTTGATACATGTATACGTTGTGTAATGATCAAATCAGTAATTATCATATCCATTACGTTAAACATGTATCATTTAATGTGAGAACATTTAAAATCCTGTCTTCCTGTTATTTGAAATATAATGCATTATTGTTAGCTATCATTGCCCTACTGTACCATAGAGTACCAGAACTTATTCCTCCTAACTGTAACATTGTACCCATTGGCTGATCTTTTATCTCCCCTCCCCTCCATTCTCCCCAGACTCTTGTAACCCTATTCTATTCCTAACTTCAATGAGATCATTTTGTTTAGATTCTACATATGAGTAAGGTCATGTGGTATTTGTTTTTCTGTGCCTGGCTTATTTCACTTAACGTAATATCCCCTAGGCTCATCCATGTTGCAAATGACAAGATTTTATCCTTTTTTATGGCTGAATATTATTCCATAATGTATATATAGCACATTTTCTTAACCTGAAGAACATCTTTTAGTATTTCCTTTGATGTAGGTCTTCTGGTGATGTTCTCTCAGTTTTTGTCTTACAATTTCTTTGTTTCGTCTTCACTTTTGAAAGATATATTTGCTCAGTGTCGAATTCTATGTGGGTATTTTTTTCCGGCACTTTTGAAGTATTGTTTTATTGTCTATCTGCTGCATTCCATTGTTTCTGTTGAGAAGCCACATCACTGACTGTTTTGAAGATAATTCAAACCTTTCTCTTAGGGGAAGCAAGGAGCAGAGGAAAAAAATCCAGGCCAGAAGATTTCACCAGTGAAATTCTATCAATTTTACATAAACTCTTACAGAGACAGAAGAAGAGGAAACACTTCTGGGCTTACTTAATAATGAGGCCTATATAACCTTGACAGCAATAGGTCACAAGGATACAAGAAAGGGAGACTCACAGGGCAATCTCACACACACAAATTTAAAAATCTTTAACAAAATATTAGATCAAATCCAGCAATGTATGAAAAGGAAACAATGTTGTAACATTGAACACTACCCCTTGAAACTGGGAACAAAATAGCTATCCACTATCTCTGCCTTTATTGAACATTTTACTGGATGAACAACCCTAGTGCAATAAGGCAAGAAAAAGAAAAACGTGGTAGGAAGATTGGAAAGGAAAATGAAAACTGTCTCTACACAGAAAACTATAAAAGATTATATTATTGTTGTTATTTTGAGATAGAGTCTCACTCTGTTTTTCAGGCCGGAGTGCAGTGGCACCATCATAGCTTACTGCAACGTTGAATTCCTGGGCTCAAGTGATCCTCCCACCTCAGCCTCCTGAGTAGCTGGAATTACAGGTGCAAGCCACCGCTCCTGGCTATAAAAGATTATTAAGAGAAATTTTAAAAGAATTAAATAAGTGGAAGAATGTACAAAGCTCAATTGTTAGAAAATTCACTATTATAAAGATGTTAATATCTGAGCTGGTGCAGTGGCTTATACCTGTAATCCCAGCAATTCTGGAGGCTGAGGTGGGAGGATCACTTGAGCCCAGGAGTTTGATGCTTTGTCCAGTCTGGCTGATGGAGTGAGACCCTGTCTCTTTAAAAAAAACATGTATCTTACTATCCTTCATGTTGATCTACAGATTCAATACAATTCCAGTATAGATTACAACAATGTGTGTAGGAAGAGGGAGGTGGGGCATGGGAAAACTGACAAGCTGTTTCTAAAATGTTTATAGAGATAGAAAAGGCAAAGAACTAAAATAATTTTGAAGAAGAACAAAGTGAAGATTTTCTCTACCAGATAGCAAGACTCTTTATAAGGTAAAGTAACTAAGATAATGTAATACTGGTGCAAGTATAGTCAAACAGACCAATGAAACAAAAGTCCAGAAATAGACACTCACTGTACTTGTTAAAACTAAAAAGAATGACAATACCAAGTGTTGGTGAAGTTGTGGATTAAAGGAAATGCTTATATACTGCTGGCAAGAATGTAAATTGGTGTAACAACTTTGGGAAACTAGCAACATCTGCTAAAATATATATATATGCGTATCCTACGTCCATGCAATTTTATTCCTAAGGTGTATATCTGTTGGAAAAGTACTGTTCTCCAAGAGATGTGCAGAATGTCTCTAGGACCATTATTTATAGACACCTCAATCTGCAAATGATCAAGAAATCAGCTGGGCTCAGTGGCTGACACCTATAATCTTAGCAGTCTGGGAGGCCGAGGCAGGAGGATCACTTGAGGTCAGGAATTCAAGACCAGCCTCAGCAAGAGCGAGACATTGTCTCTACTAAAAATAGAAAAAAATTAACCAAGTGTGGTGGTGCATGCTTATAGTCCCAGCTACTTGGGAGGCTGAGGCAGGAGAATCACTTGAGCCCAGGAGTTTGAGGTTGCTGTGAGCTAGGCTGACGCCATGGCACTCTGGCCCAGGCAACAGAGTGAGACTTTGTCTCAAAAACAACAACAACAAAAAAAAAAAAAAAAAAGAAAGGAAAAAAGAAGATCATCATGGTAGGCAGAATACTGGCCCACCAAAGATCTCCATGTCCAAATTCTGAGAACTTGTAAATATGTTATATCTGTTACATGGCAAAGGGGAATTAAGTTACAGATAGAATAAAGTTTTGTAGATCTAAAAGGAAGAAGCTGAGGCAAAATTAATATAAGTAGAGAGTTTATTTGGGCTAAGCTTGAGGACTGCAACCCAGGAGCATAGATTCAAGTTGCCCTGAATATACACTCCAATTAGTAGCAGTTACAAGTGGATTTTTAAAGGAAAGAGGCAATTCCTGAGCTGTTTACCAAGAATTTACATTAACACAGGTGTGCTTGTAATCCCAGATACCCAAGAGGTTGCGGTGGGAGAATCCCTTGAGCTCAGGAGTTCCAGATCAGCCTGGGCAACATAGTGAGACCCCTGTTTCTTAAAAAAAAAAAAAAGCTTGAAAAAAAATTTTGAATCCCTTAGGCTATGCTCAAAAAATAAATGAATAAAATAACAAGCAATTGCTTGGCGAATTTGTTTTTTGTATCATAAATTTCAAGAACATAAAGATACTGGGTGAAGCAGTTTGTCAGGCTTTAAACGAAGGCTGTTGGGCATGAATGTGGGAGTGTGCGAGTGAAGTTCCATACTCACGTCTCTCTGGTCCTGCTAAATTTCGCATACTTCACATATCTCAGACTGCTCTGAGCTATTTTTCTTTTCTCAGATTGCTAATCGGTTCACTTTAAAATAGGGAGAATATGCTGGATTTTGGGGTAGGTCCAATGTAATCACAAGGGTCATTAAAGTAGAAAAGCAGACGTGAAAACAGAAAAAAGACACAGAGATGTAACATTACCAGCTTTGCCAGCACAGTGGTTCACACCTGTAATCCCAGTGCTTTGCAAAGCTGAGGCTGGAGGATCATTTGAAGCCATGAGTTTGATACCAGCTGGGCAACATAGCGAGACCCCAGTCTCTACAAAAAATTTAAAAATTAGCTGGCATGGTGGCACACACCGGGAGTCCCATCTACTCCACAGAATCCCTTTAGCCCAGGAATTCAAGGCTACAGGGAGCTATGATCAGTTTCACTGCATTCACTGCACTCCAACCTGGGCAACGGAGCAAGTCCTTGTCTCAAAAAAAAAATAAAAAAGAAGAAGAAAAAATATTACTGGCGTTGAACGTAGAGGAAAGGGGCCTCTAAAAAGCTGGAGAAGACAAGGAAATTGATTCTCTCTTAGAGCCTACAGAATAGAAAATATCCCTGCTGATGTCTTGGTTTTTGCCCGTTGATACCTGTGTTGGACTTCTGACCTATATAAAAATGACTGAACAAATGAATGAATGAAAATTTCATCTTAAGCCAACTGTTAGCAGTGATTTGTTATGGCAGAAAATAGGAAATGAATACAATTACATAACTAATATTTTGGGTATATCGACTTAAAATATACTGTTGAAGTTGATTTCACCTGTTTCTTTTTACTTTTTAAAATGTGGCTACTAGAAAATTATATATGTGGCTCACTCTCTATTTCTATTGGACAATGCTGATTTAGAACTTTATCACTTCATCATTCTGTGTGTTGGAGAAAATTCAAAATTACTTTTTGAGAAGACTCTTGGTCTGTCCCCAAGCCCTCCTTTGGCTTACTTTCAGGGTAGGGCTGCGAGGTGACTTTCTATTAAGTCATTTGATCTCTTGAACTCCTTATCTTTTATAAGATAGTATCAGTCTTAACTCTACTCTGCTGAGAATGAAAGCATATGATTCAGTACTTAACAGGCAATATAGAATATACACAGTGTAGAGGAACATGACCTTAGACTCACAGTTGCTCAGTCCTTAGCAGTTTGGACAAAATCACAGTTTAATAAGTCACAGCTATTGCTGAAATTACAGAGACAAAAATAAATGTTACTTGTCCTTCTACTGCTCTACTTCAGAACTAACAATAGATGTTTGCACAAAACCATACTGTAAAGATTTTTGTGGGAGAAGTATTTCTTCTTCCTGGGCCCACATTTTTTAGCCTTTCTTGCAGGTAGGTTGTAGCCATGTGGTTGGGCTCTGTCCAGCGGGAGTGGGCAGAGGAAATGTGCTTCCAGGCCTGACCGTAAAGTCCATGCATGATTGTCTACACATCCTCTCTTACTGCTGTGATAATCTCAGAGGCCACATGTTCAAGATGGCAAAGTCACTAAGTCTGGATCCCTGAGTCCCAAGGAAAGAAAGACAGCAAGGAAAGTCGCATGACTGACTTTGTGGGTGAGAAATTAAAGCATTGTTGTTTTAAGTCACAGAGATATTGTGGTTTATTTGTTGCCACGGAGTGTTTTAGCTTACCCCAACTAATATGTTTCTATTTAATAATGACTTTTTAGAAGTTGTTTAACTTCATAAGTAAATTTATTTCCAATTACCCATAATTACTATAATTTGCAAAGTACATAGGCCCATCATCTAGCAGGTACACAGTTCTCGAAATACATCTAATGCAAAAATTTGGAAATAGCTCATGTGTCCTTGGGGGCTGATGTGATGATTCATAAATTCATATCAAAAAGGCATGATCAATTTATGACTCTGTGAAATGGTAATTTAGTGCTCTACCCGAAACTGAATACTTAAGCAAATTACAAACCAAAAGAAATAGGCAAGTTGAGCCTTCTCTTGTTTTTATTCATAATTTCAGGGTCTTAGCATTTTCCCAAATAGAAAGGGCTTCTTCAACTAAATTTTGATTATCTCAAACTGTGCTCCCAGACTCTTCCGGGTACGCACATTGTTAAATCAGAGTATTTCTGGACATTTTGGAATTGTGAGAAATAAAAGCAAGTCTCCCCTGCTCTTTTTGATTTTTTTATTGTTTTCATGTTTCACATATTTATTCTGTAACCAATAGGAATTTTAATTAAAGATCAAAGCTAACGCTATTACTGAAGCTTTTAAAGTCTATATAGTATTTATACTTATGACAAGTAGATTAAGCTAGTCTTTAAAAGTTCCTTTCCCCCCACAAATAAAACCCATTTCTGTATTTTTATCACCCAATTATAATGAGGAAGAACATTTGGTCCAGAATCCTGGATTCACATCAAGGCTACCTTCACATGCTCTGTGAGGGAAAGCCAAGATTATACTTTTTTGAAAAGGAAAGTAGGAAGGGGATAGGAGGGGGAATAAAGGCCATGAAGAATGATAATCAAACAGAAGACATCTATGGTGTAATTAATCACTCTCTCAAGACTTCAGAGAGGCACCTCTGTACTCTGTCTTGCTGAGCCGAGTCGCAGAATCATACACCTCATAGCCGTATACGAGTGACAGTATCATTGTCTTCAGTAATGTTGTTTCTACTAATGAACATGCTTAACGGTGTATGAGGCCTAATCAGAAGGGCTTTTAATGCTGAAAGACACAAAATTTCTGCATTACATGTGGCCTGTGGGAATGAGATATTTAAGATAGCATAGTATGAGATCTTGAAAAAACACTGGAAGCTATAATAGAGTCAAGCTTAGGCATAATACCTATTAGTTGTAATATGAATTTTGACTTCTGTGGTTATTTGCAGGAAATTTTAAATCCCAGTCAATTTCCCCTGCTCCCAAGTATCTTCAAGCTGGTTCTGCTGGCCATCAGTTCAGATAGGTGTAGAGAAATAAAAATTTATTTTAATATAAGTTTAAGAAAAATGGTACTAGAAAAGTAATGACAATTATTTCCCAGAATCTCATAATGTGTTCCAAATCCAAATATCAATTACTCAATTATTCTCACTGTTAATGAGGTTAACTGAGTGTTAATATTAGATGTTTCTCCAGTTACAGAAGACTGCTTAGTCCAGAGGGAAAACCTGTGTAGAATAAAAAAGTTATTACAGGCTGGGTGTGGTGGCTCGCACCTGTAATCCTAGCACGCTGGGAGGCTGAGGCGGGTGGATCGCTCAAGGTCAGGAGTTTGAGACCAGCCTGAGCAAGAGAGAGAGAGACCCCGTCTCTACTAAAAATGGAAAGAAATTATCTGGACAACTAAAAATATATACATAGAAAAAATTAGCCGGGCATGGTGGCGCATGCCTGTAGTCCCAGCTACTCTGGAGGCTGAGGCAGGAGGATCGCTTGAGCCCAGGAGTTTGAGGTTGCTGTGAGCTAGGCTGATGGCATGGCACTCTAGCCCGGGCAACAGAGTGAGACTCTGTCTCAAAAAAAAAAAAAAAAAATTATTACGAATAGTAAAGTTGACATAACAGTGAAGACCCTTTGGAGTCTCTTTCAGACATATTGAAGTGAATATCAATGTTGATGTGAACAAGGACATAATTAACATGCTTTTAAACCTTATACCTAGGAAGAGAATTTTTCATTCCTAAACCAACCACAATAATCACAACCTTCAGATAATTCCAGAAGCTCCTGAAATCATATTGCTTGTAAAGATGAATTCCCAATATTTCTTTCATCACGTTATAGATGATAAAGAAATAAGCAAAACATAACCCCACAGGACCCAGGAAGAAATCACAAGTTGTGACATATGACATGACTTCTCAGACTGGCTGGCCAGGATGACATCATTGCACAAGATCTCAACTAGCAATCTTGCTCCATGGAAGTTTATTTATTTATTTATTTATTTATTTATTTATTTATTTATTGAGGCAGAGTCTCACTTTGGCCTAGGTCTAGTTGCTCATTGCACAAAGATCCAATTATTCCAACAAGGATTATGACAGACTTCTTGTCCTGCCAGGAGAATGGGGGAAGTTGCCTCAAATCTGTCTTTGCGACTAACGGAGATCATGGGCTTTTTTACAGGAGGGGCCACATGCCTTGGGGCAGGTTTGTGGTATAACTAACAAGGGGCTACTTGCGTTAGGGGCAGGTTGTGGGGGCAAGTGAGTCTTGGCATCAGGAACTCTGCCCAGGGAACTTCAGAATCTCAGCCCCTTTGTCTTGCAGAAAATCAGCTATTTCTGGGAAATAACTCAAAAGGTCAAGTAGTTAGTTAAGGGAGAGGATTATAAAAAGCATATAGGTGTCACTGAAATTTTTTCATGGGCCTGGTTACAGGGTCATTGAGTGTTATCCTGTAGATACTGGCTTAAGAGAAGAATAAATATGTGTGCCTGAATGAGAGCACCACCTGTTGGGTCCTTGTCATCTCCAGGCCCACTGCACCACCCCACCTCATTCGGGCTGCAGAGACTGGGGCTTCTGTTGCTCCTCCCTTGCTCACCTTCCTGGTGCTTCCCATCCTCCCTCTCTCCATCGCCCCTTTCTGCCACCCCTTCATTAGGAGCCTAGTTGGAGGACAGTTCTGTAAAATCAGATGAAGTTGCCTAGCGATGTATTGGGACCAGAATGAGTCATGGAAATTATTTTTGTGCGGAACAACATCTTTAAAAGCAGTTCTTTTTTTTCCAAATGAATTTCAATTACATTTGATGAGTCTAACAATTGATTTTTATTTTGCATTTCCTTTCGTATGCTCAATGTCAGATTTGTGTAATTGATCCTTCTCCTGACTAATGACAAAAAGCCACCAAGATATGCCTATTTGTTTAAGCATTCTCAACTTTGGACTGGTGGAGAGGCTCAAAGGGAACATTTCTTGGAGTTTTGTCTTGCAAAGATTATTTATTCATTTATTGTGAGACTCTCTGTTGCCTGGGCTAGAGTGCTGTGGTGTCAGCCTAGCTCACAGCAACCTCAAACTTCTCGGCTCAAGCAATCCTCCTACCTCAGCCTCCCGAGTAGCTGGGACTACAGGTGTGCACCACCCCGCCTGGCTAATTTCTTTCTTTCTTTCTTTTTTCAGTAGAGACGGGGTCTCGTTCTTGCTGAGGCTGGTCTCAAACTCCTGACCTCAAGCGATCCTCCCACCTAGGCCTCCGAGAGTGTGAGGATTACAGATGTGAACCACCATGCCTGGCCTACTGCTAATATTAATCTGATGAGAAAGATAAATATGGAAAAAGCTGGATTTCATTCTTTTTTTACAGAAGAAAAAGTTTACTCAAAAGAAATAATTGAATTTCCTTTTGAAATGAGAGCGACCAGGAGCTGAATATAGAATTTCATTTAGTCATGAGGTATAACTTGCTCTTAGGAAAGAAATTAGTTCGTTTATTTATTCATTCATGTATTCTTTCATTCATTCAGTAAAAAGTTATTGAGTGAGACCAGGTGTGGTGGTTCACACCTGTAATCCTAGCATGTTGGGAGGCCGAGTCAGGAGGATTGCTTGAGGCCAGGAGTTCAAGATGAGCCTGAGCAACAAATGAGACCTCATCTCTACCAAAAAATACAAAAATTAGGGTGGGGGAAAGCAAAAAAAAAAAAAAAAAAAAA
>RJWJ010026255.1:0-23157 GCA_004363605.1 Indri indri
AAAAAAAAAAAAAGGAAGTATACTTATTTTCCATTAAAGAATTTTAATTTCAGAACCTATTATCAGTATTGAAATTGTGTCCTTTTCATGCACAGATAACCAGAATACCTACCCTTACTAGATTGTTGTGTGGATTACAAAGCACATGCAAAGTGCGTGGGGTAGTGGCTAGCACAGAGTAAACAATCAACAAATGGTAGCTGCAATATTAGCAGTAGTGTTGCTATTCGTAGTATTGATAACACTAATTTTAATTACAAGCTTGCCATTTTTCTTTTTTTTTTTTTTTTTTTGAGACAGAGTCTCACTCTGTTGCCCTGGCTAGAGTGCCGTGGTGTCAGCCCAGCTCACAGCAACCTCAAACTCCTGGGCTCAAGCGATCCTCCTGCCTCAGCCTCCCGAGTAGCTGGGACTACAGGCATGGGCCACCATGCCCGGCTAATTTTTTCTATATATTTTTAGTTGTCCAGATAATTTCTTTCTATTTTGTTAGTAGAGACGGGGGTCTCGCTCTTGCTCAGGCTGGTCTCGAACTCCTGAGCTCAAACGGTCTGCCCGCCGCGGCCTCCCAGAGTGCTAGGATTACAGGCGTGAGCCACCGCGCCCAGCCTTGCCATTTTTCTTAACTCTCACTGGAGGTGAGGTCCTAATTAACCTGGCAAATTCATATATTGGTGACAAAGAAATGTTTAAAGAAAGAAACATGACACTATAGCTCAAGGAATTCAAACTAACAGTAGCTCTAAATATTAGGTTTATCTGGTACATTTAAAAAGTATATACAGATGCTTCTCGACTTACAACAGGGTTATATTCCCATAAACCCACTGTAAATTGAAAATGTCGTTAAGCTGAAAATCCATTTAATACACCTACCTTACCAAATATCATGGCAGCCAAATCTACCTTAAACATGCTCAACACTTACATTAGCCTACAGTTGGGCAAAACCATTTGGCAACACAAAGTACTAGTTTTTTACCCTCGTGATTTCATGGCTGACTGGGAGTTGCAGCCTACTGCTGCTGCCCAACATCATGAGTACCCTTACTGCTTTCTACTGAATACATAGGGTTTTTGTATCATTAAAAAGTTGAAAATCATAAATTGAACCATCACAAGTCAGGGACTATCTGTATTACAAACATAAATGACTTACGGCTAGGTTTTGGATTTTTTTCCCTCTATAATACTCTTGAATACACATTACCATTTTGTCCAGCAGTGTAATATTTACAAAAACATATCATGAATTATGATAAAAATGTTCAACTTAGGAGTTCCTGGAGGTAAAACTCACAAAAGTGTTGAGAGTCCTCTTAGAGTTTTTAACTCTGACGCTTGTCCACACCCAGCCTACAGCAATTTGTCAATTACAGTTTAGGCGTTAGAATCTGTGGGCCTTCTGCTCTGGTAAGTTGTGATTCTATTTGCCAGTCTTTCTCACCAATTTTGGGGACAGTGGTTTGCCTTGTGACCTCACAGATCTAAAAAGAGTTGTTGGTTTTTCAGTTTGTTCAGCTTTTACTTGTTAGGACACAGCGATGACTTCCAAGCTCCTTATATGCTGGACCAGAAACTAGAGATCTATCACTTTTTATTATTTTCTTCGTGAAGATTTTAAACATCTTTTGTTAGATTTATTGCAAGATACTTTATAATTTATTTGTGTTGTAAATGACATCTTCTTTAAAATTATATTTTCCAACTCTTTGTGTCTGAACTATAGAAAAACAATTGAATCCCTGTCTTTTCTTACGTGAACAATCACATAAATGACTACATGGATGGAATGTGTAGTAGGCTGAATAATGTTCCCCCAAATACATCCATGTCCTAATCCCCAAAATCTGTGAATATGTTACCTTAGGGGACAAAACGAATTTCGCAGATGTGAACAAAATTAGGATTTTGAGATAGATTTTCCTGGATTATCCAGGTTGGTCCAATGCAATCACAAGGGTCCTTATAAGACGGAGGAAGGAAGGTCAGAGAAGACAATGTGAAAATAGAAGCAGAGGTTGAAATGATGCGCTTTGAAGATGAAAGTAGAAGCCACAAGTCAAGGAATACAGGCAGCCTCTAGGAGCGATAAGATTCTCCCCTATAGCCTCCAAAAGGAAGACAGCCCTGCCTACACCTTGATTTTAACCCCATAAGAATAGTTTTGGACTTCTGACCTCCAAAACTGTAAAAGACACATGTGTGTTGTTTTAAGCCAAAAAAGGAGTTCAATTTTTAAAATCCTGTAACTAATTCAGTTTCAGACTGTCTTACCAAAACAAATGGTTTAATGTAAGTGAACAGGTAAAATGATTTATGAGAGATTCAATCAATGTGCACTAATTCATGTAACTCTGAAAGAAGTCAGGTAGAGGGCTGATAACTATCTGAGTCCCCCAGGAATTCTCAAAAGCAACAGGAGGATCAGTTGGAGAGAGACCAGTGAATGGACACCTCTCTCAGCCCCTGTATTCTCATTATTTCTTACCTCAGCCCTTTCTTGTATTTTGTAGGGACTCCTGACCTAAAATATTCTAGTTTTAGTACTGTCCGGAAAGTGTGTTATAGTTGTCTAAAAATAGCTTATTAACTAAAACAGCACAGGAACATTTGAAACAAAGAGGACTAAGATATACTTTCAAAAGTCAAATTCTTATTCCTAGCATAAAAATATATATACTCTTAAAGGTTAAAAACTTATACTCCAACTTCAAAATAACTTTTTTTAAAGACTAAGAAAATGTCTGCGATGCTATCTTTGTAAACTTTAGTTAATTTCTTCTATATCCATCACATTCTAAAATATTGCGTTCGTAGCTTCGTATAAATGTTGCCTAATCAAAGAAGAACAATACTTGGTCTGTACTCTCTGGGCTGGGTAGGTGGGGAAGCTTTAATTACAATGGCAGCTGCTACCAGCTCAGGTGCAAAGGGGAAGGAGCGATACAGGGAGGCTGGCAGAAGGTCACCGGCTCACGGACACAGGCCCTGGACTGCGGGAAGTACTGGGGAAGGCTCTCCGTGGCACCGTCCCCGGGTTGTGGGAGGCGGGCCCAGGGCTGACGCCGCTCCGTGCCCCGCGGAGACCGGCTAAGGACAAGGCGGGGCGGCCACTCACCTGGTTGGTTACCTGAAACGGAAGCAGAAAATATCATTTAGGGAAAGATATTTCCTGCTCCAGAGCCCCGCTGCCCCCTCTCCTTCCAGGCTGGGACTGACCTGGGACTTAGCATCCAGCAGCGGCTCACGAGCCCCCTCCATGGCAAGCGTCCAGGGCTCGGGCTGCGGACTCAAGCGGACGCTCCTCACGACACTTCCGCTTCCACTTCCTGCCCCTGGCGGCCTGGCGCACGCAGCGCAGGTAGGGGGCGCCGGAAACCAGCATCTTTGTGTAACCCATCTTTTGTCTCAATTAAACATCAGTTTTAAGCAGTTACTGAGCAACAGGAAAGGTATTACAGGAGAAAAGGCCGAAGACTTGGGAGATATTTTGTGAAATGAAGTACTAATTAAATGTAGGATGCCGCGTCCCCCATCTAAAGCTATAGATGTGGGCTCTTCCAGTCTGGAGCCCACAGCGTCGCTTGTGCGCGAGCGCAAACTTGGGGCTGCGCGAGTAATTGATCCTAAGCAAATTTGAAAGCAGCTGGACCGCCACAGCCCCTCCTCATGGAAGTTTGTTCTGCGAGGGAGATTCCTGTGGGGACAATAGTTATAAGATGAGCTTCCGTCTCTTGGTTTTACTTCACTGGCCTAGCTGTGTGCGGGGAGAATGCTTTTCTGCGTCCCCGCTGTCACTGCCCTACACCAGCCCTCAACCTAACTGCAGCAATACCTTCCCAACTGGTTTTCCCACTTCTCTTCTTGTTAGGTTTGTTCTGGGTGGGAACCCTAAAAATATCAAAAAGCCTGTAAAAACAAAAGCCGCAAGAGTCTGGAAAGTCCAAGGTCATAAATTTAACTTCGACTGCAGACAGTTGTAACAACGCTGGCGTTTCTTTTTTTCCATGATAAGGATGAAGTTTATTCCTCCTTCTCTCTCCTGATAAGGACTGAAGCTATCCCCTCCCCTATCTCTGCATAAGTTACTGACTCCCCCGCGCCGCGGAAAAACCCTCTATAAAACCCAAGGTTTTTCCTTCCCTCGGGGTGGGCGCTTTTTCGCCTCCACCCATCTGCACCCAGATGCTCAAAATAAACCGCGTTTTGCTACCCATGAGACTTCCTGTGTCTCTCTCTACTCTCTGGACCTAACGCTCCTATTCACCTCAAATCCATTCTACACAAATTATCCACAGTGATATTTTTCCAGCCAATTTTTATTTTGAAAAACTGGAAGATTTTTTTCAGAAAAGTTGTAAAAATAGTTCGATGAACATCCGTATACCCTTTATCTAGATTCACCAACTGTTAAGAGTTTACATATTTGCTTTATCTCTGCTTACATACATAGTAATTATGATACTTCACCCCAAATACTTGAGCATGTATCTCCTAAAAACAAGAGCATTCTCTTAAATAACCACAATACAATTCATACTCAGGAAATTTAACATTGGCGAGATGTTATTATCTAATAAACAGGCCAAATAAAAATTTCCCCAGTTGTTTCAACAATATTCTTTAAAATTATTCCTTACCCCATCCATGACCAGAATCTAGTCAAGGATCTTCCCGAATTTAGTGATCATAACTCTTCAGTTTCCTCTAACCTAGAACTGCACTGGTAAAGTATTGGTAGGGCTGTGTTCCTCACTGGAAGTTCTAGGGGAGAATCTGCTTTCAGGTTCATTCAGGTTGTTGGCAGAACTCGGTCCTATGCAGTTCTCGTTTTCTTGCTGGCTTTTAGATGGGGATGCTCAGCTTTTAAAGGCCATCAGCACTTCGTGGCTGTGGCCCCCTCCCTCCATCTTCGAAGCCATCAATGGCAGGTTTAGTCCTCCTCACACTTCGAATTGCTGTGATCTCTCCTGCATCATCTCTTCTTTGCCTTCTTTTGCCACATCTCTCTTGCTCCAGCCTGGGAAAGTTCTCTGTTTATAAGGGCTCAAATGATTATTAGATTAGGCATACCCAAATAATTCAGAATAACCTCCCTGTCTTAAGGTACATAATTTTAATCACATCTGCCAAGTTCCTTCACAGCTGTACCTTGAATAAAAGGGGATGAAAATCTTTGGAGAGGAGCATCTTTAGAATTCTGCTTACTGAAAACACCGCTCATAAGACTCTTGCAGAATTACATTAGTTAATGTATGTTAAGCACCTAAAACTGTCCCTGGCATGTAGGACTCAGAATCTAGGCAAAAAAAAAAAAAAAAAAAAAAAAAGCCACTGGTTCAAGGTCATTGGACCTGGTTAAATGTACTAATTATAGCTTGGGAACATAGTCCTTGAATGAATCAGATAATTTCTTTCCTGTGGATATCTGATGAAAAGATAGAACACTGCTATGCATCCGGTTGGTTGGTGCATCAGTTCAATTTGTCAGGAAATCTTTTTCTTTAGCTCTTGGTGCCATCAGATTATGCTCCATGGTGGCTGGGGATGAATACACACGTGCGCACACACACACACACACCCCTAACTTTGTAAAAATGCTTCAAAAAGGTAAAAAGATACATATATTTTAAAAATTCATTTTTGTTATTTCTCTGTATTTTTCATGCATTCCTTTTAAAACTGCTTATTCTTCCTATTATTCAACATGAATGCCCCTTTCCAAAAATCTATCAATATAATTTGGGGAAAGTAAAATGTTAGTAATGTTTAGGGAAATCTCTGCCAATTGTTACTCTTGTTTTTGTGCTTCTGATGCTCCAGCAACACATATTTTTAAGACCTCCATCATACAAGAGATGAGAACTTACATAAACTTCACACTTGGAAAATACAGATTTTATGAATAGAGTCAAGAAATGTGCTAAAATTAAAAATACATGGGTATAACTTTTGTTTGATTTATATTTATTTTTATAAAATGACATATAAGTAGAACATATAAATCAGAAAATACTTTTGGAACTCTTACAATAAACCTAGTACTGTCATATGCATGGGAGGAAGACCATAGAACTATGGCATGAACTCTGATCCCAGGAGGGTTATAGAGTAATGGAGAAAACAAAATTGACACACATGAAGCATGTAATACTTTGATTTAAACATATATTTTAGGGCTTTTTTGTGCCAAGTGATATGCAGTCATTCCTTGATATACTTGACAGATTGGTTTCCAGGATCTCCACGTGTACCAAAATCCACACATACTTAAGTCCTGCAGTCAGCCCTATGGAACCGAAGTATAGGAAAAGTTGGCCCTCCCATGGGTTTTGCATCCCGGAATACTGTATCTTAGATCTGCATTTGGTTGAAAAAAATCCCACCCCCACAGTTTAAACCTCTGTTGTTCAAGGGACAACTCTAATTCGAATTCAAGCTAGCCTAAGCAAAATATTAATAGCATCAATGATTGTCTCATAGGGGCAGCCTCTGAAATGGAGGGGTGGCACGAGCTGCAGGGTCAATAGAATGGTAAGATTTGAATAACAAAACTGCCCAATCTCCACTTCTCAGTTGTGGTATGGCCTTCTGCTTGTCTGTTGGCTCCATTTTCTTCAGTTTCTCCATTTGTTGTTGGAGAGGGGGATGTGTATATAGACATACGACCACTAGCATCTGTAGGGTCATTGCCTTATAGCTCATGATCCAAGGGGAAAGAGGAAACTTCTCTTCCATCTTAATTCTCATAGAAAGACTTGGATTGACCTGCTTGGGTCATATGCCCACTCTTTGGACCAATACTGGGTCTAGTGCTTTACTATTTTTGCCCCATGTCCATAAGGGGTAGAATTGTGTGATTGGTGGAGTCACTAGCAACAAAAGGAGTGAAAAGATGTACCTTACAGGACATAGAGGTGAGGATAATGCAACAAAACTTGGATGAAAAGATGCTAGGGAAACAAAAACAACAAATGTCCATTAACCATATTTACTATGCAATATTATACTATACTGGACTATCCTATATAATCGATGGATGAGGTAGGCAAAATAATGGCCCACCAAAGATGTCCACTTCCTATGGACATTCCCAGAATCTATGAATATGTCATGTTACTTGTCAAACTAACAGAGAGAGGCTTTCTGAAAGAAAGTGATATTTATATAAGCATTGGGCATTGCAGTGGGAATACTTTTGCCATAGTAACTATGTGTGTATTCAGGGAGGTAAAGGAAGACAAAGGTTTTTAAAGGAAAAAATAGGAGGATTACATAATTATTTTGAGATAATTATCCTTGCCCGCAAAGTTGATGCCAGTCAGAGGTTGGACAGGCAGTTGCTGAACAGAACTGTCCTTGCAGAAGTATTTTTTGTGTAAGGTTGTGATGGCCTTCATTCAAGGTTGTGGTTTTGGCAGTCTTTTGTGGTAGCTTTTGTTATCAGGCATTTATGCATAAAAGCCCTCTCTTCATGACCTTCCCTATTTGTCAAGGTTTTTTTTTTGTTTTTTTTTTTAAACACAAGTGACTCTATTTTGATTCTGAACAACTTTCACATTTCCATGGCAAGGGGGAATTAAGTTTGCTAATTGGCTGACTTTACAAAAAGGAGATTTTTTTTTTTGTATTACTCAGGTGAGTCCAATGTGATGACAAGGGTCCTTAAATGTGGAAGATGAAGGCAGAGGAGTTAAAAGTCAGAGAGTGTCAGAGTGATAGATACCATGGGAGAAAGACTCAGCCAGCCTTTACAGGCTTTGAAGATAGAAGAGGACCAAGATGGGCTGTCTCTAGAAGCTGGACTAGGAAAGAAAATGGACTCTCCCATGTATCTCCTCCATAGGTTCCAGAAGGAGCACAGCCCTGACAACACTTTGATTTAGCCCAGTGAGACCCATTTCAGACTACTGACCTTCAGACTGTAACATAATAAGTTTTTGTCATTTTAAGCCATTAAATTCATAGCAATTTGTGACAGCTGCAGTAAGAAACCAATATAGTGGAGGATAACAATGAAGTGCTGGGGTCTTTGCACTCACATAGGCCTGAATCTAAATCCCTCTTCTACCACTCAGCTGTGTGGCTTCAGTAAAGTTACCTTTTCTAAGCATGAGCTTTCTTATCTGTAAAAATAGGCCTATCAATATTTGTCTCACAAGGTTTTCGTTTTTTGATTTTTTTTTTCTGAGATAGGGTCTTGCTCTGTTTCCTGGGCTAGAGTGAAGTGGTGTCATCATAACTCATTGCGACCTCAAATTCCTAGGCCCAATCGATCCTCCTGCCTCAGCCTCCTAAGTAGCTGTGACTACAGGGGCACACCACCACACCTGGCTAATTTTTCTATTTTTTGTAGAGGTGGGGTCTTGCTCTTGCTCAGGCTGTTGTGAAACTCTTGGCCTCAAGTGATCCTCTCACCTTGGCCTCCCAAAGTGCTAGGATTACAGGCATGAGCCACCACGCCCAGTCACAAGGTTTTTATTCCAGGCTAAATGAGATCTTGTATGTAAAGCATGAAGCTAAACATAATAAGTGCTGAGTAAACACTCACTGCTATTATCATCATCACGACATTCAATCCTCCAAAGAAGCCTGTAAGTTATCTAGATTATACATTATCTCCAGTTTAAAGGTAAGAAAACTGAAGTTCAGGGATGTTAAGCAATGAATGATACCTAACTAATAGGTAAAACTTCAAACAGTCTGGTTTTAATTTACAATCTGTGATCTAATTTCAGAGAACTCTGGAGGGGTTCCAAATTTCCAGTGTATCTGCTGAAATGCTTCTTGGCTACTTTCTGCAAACTGAGTGTTCTATCTGCACTCTAGGCTACTCATGAAGATGAATGATTCTGTGGGGTGTGGTGGTGGGATGGTGATAATCAATGAGCAGAAATAAGCAAAAATGCAGAACTGGAAATAAGCATGACCACTAATCCTAGAATCACAGAGGTTTTAGAGCTTAAAGTAGGGCTTTAAATTCTTGGCATTTGGGCCAAATCTGGCCTACCCACATATTTTTAAAAAACAAAACAAAACAAACTACATGAGAAACTCTGAATGAGAATGCATTTAGAAAGGTTTTCACAGGCCCCACATTGCTCTTTCATTTCACCTGGCCAATTCACACATTTATCTGAAATCTGTAAGACATAGTTTCCAACCTTTGGCTCAAAGGGACCTTCCAGAGTCTCTTCTTTAAAAACATGAGACCTTAGAAGGTTAAGTGCCTGGCTTATAGAAACACAGCTAGATTATGGTAGTCATGATTTCAGATCAAGGGGGGAGAATTATTTCATACTGAGGACAGATAAAGCCAAATTATTTAAGGTTTTGGTATGTTTTTAAGCACTGCAAAAAGGCTATGTTTAGGGATAGTAGTTTGGCAATGCAAAACAAGCTAAAGGCAGATGACAGGGTATGTAACACATGCAGCAGGAAGATAGCTGGGACACACTCCTATAAAGATAAATAATATAAGATAGTGAGTAGTCAAGGCAGTGTGCCATGAATGAGTTACAGATGTACACAAAGATTGATCCCCATAGCCCGAGGGGCAGCCGGGTGGGGCCCAAACCTGAAAGATTCCTTGAGCTGGTTATAACTGTGATGACAAACTTAAGTCTGGTGTACAAAAACTGAATTTCGTTAATTCTTATATGTATTATTTTTTCACATTTAAAATCTGGAATTATACTGCACATCGCATCAGATGGCTTCTTACAGTGACGGTAAGCCAGGCAGCAGTTTTGACTCAGCTGTTTTTGCAGATGCATGCATGAATTTGGTTATAGCTCTTCTACACTTCTATTGCGTTATAGGTATTGTTGGGTCTATACTTACTATGTTTAATTGCCATGTAAAATGTCTTTTAAAAGATTACGCTGCGATTTGGCATAACGAAAAGTTGCTAAGTGTGGAAATAGGCATGAAAACAGAACAGCAATCTGTAAATTTGGTGAGACAAATATAGATCATTGGAGGAATGACCACAACTCCATTTTTTCTTGCAAAGCAACCAAATAATTAGTGATTTCTAAAAATGGTGGGTAGCTTTCGGTAGATAAAGCAAAACGGTTGCTTATCTCGGTTTAAGGTTAGAGAAATAACCAAATCCCTCAGAATACAAGAAAGAAATTTATAAGAATGAGAGAACAGTTTTGGGGTCACAGGTACTTTTTTGTTAAGGCATCAAACATTAATTTGTCAAAAACTTCCCCCTGTCTTTGCTGAAAAACTGAAATTATGTGTTTAGTCAAGTAGGAAATGGTGATAACCCTGATTATTTTTGACAACCATGAAAATATACTGTCAGTGCTAAAGACACCAAAGGCACATGGATTTATGTAAATTAGTGGCATGTCACTATGACACTATGTGTAAGTATACCACTATATTTAATTTGAAACTATAAAATGACATTTAATCAAATCTTCCCCTATGATATTGTGCATACTCACAAGAATGGGATGTATAATGTTTGAGTTGACGGTCTATAAAGTTGCCATGAGCACTGAATTAGCAAATACTAAACCATTTTTCCCAGGGGAAATACAGGGTAGGCTCTTGTGAGCCTGTGGTCAGAACATTTTCATTAGCTGATCAATACATAACTTTGTTTTATGTGCATTTATGTTTAAAGATACCTTATTTAATACAGACAGACAATTCCCGGGTTACAGACAACCTGACTTAAGGCATTCCGTACTTACTAATGGGCTCCCAAAGCTTCTAATAAGGATAATTTATTATTAAATAAATAATTCGGGAACTAGTTTTTTCCATGCATGTAAACAAACCTGCATGGCATAAGTGGTTGGTTGGAACAGCATATTTATGCTAGCAGCTGGTCTTATAAATAGACAGAGAAGCAGCTGATAGAAACAAAAAAGCACAAAGAATCAGAAGATCCAGAGCCAAGAAAGTTTACAACAAAAGAGTTAGCTGAAGCCTTCTGTCTCATTGAAGCAGAATCTGCTAAGCCTGAGGAGCAAGATCCTGACATTGAGCGGTTTACAAAGGTTTACTGTGCAGTTAGTGAGAACATTAGCTGCCACGAAGCCATTTATGATAAAAAATAGAAAAAGGCTGTGCAAACAACCCTAGATACCTTGTTCAAGAAACCAACTTCAGTGGTAAGCTCCTCTCTTCCAGTGACAGAAGCAAATCCTGATTCTCCAGCACCCACTCCATCCTCCATGGCACCGTCTCCATTATCATCTTCTGATAAATCTTAGTCCACCTTCTTGCCTCAGAAATGCCCCTTCTAGTAAGCAAGACATTGATGCAACATTAGGCGAGTGTTAGACTTTAATATTCTTTTTTGAAATTTCTCCTATGTAAACTTTTTATGAGTTTGTTTTTATGTTCTGTTTGTTTGAATTGAAAGAGCACAATCATTTCTGTAACTTATTATAGTACAGGGGTATTATTATTATTATTACAGTATTACACTGTATTATTATTTCCTCATATGAGCCATTATAGTACTATTATTACCACATATGCACTGTTCATCAGGGATCCGAGTTACAAACAAATTTGACCTAAAGATGTTCTCAAGAGTATATCTCATCTGTAACCCAGGGACTACCTGTACTGTTGATTCATTAACATTGAACAATAGCCAACAGCACCATACCTGAAAGCCTAAACAAAGCTTATCTAAAACACATATTTTCTCTCTGTATAAGGCATACCGTAGTCTTCTTGGGCTTAGGAACACTAGACAGCACTTGAACACTATGCTTGAAGGCCATTTTAAACAGTGAAATTGTCACTGGGACGGCCCCAACAAAGCGAATAGAAAACTTTAACAGTTTTTTTTTCCTTCTTTTAACAATTTTTCTTTAGTTTCTTTATCTAGAGGCACAGCTGCTCAAGGACACCAGATAGCCCGAATTCTACAAATAGCCACACGACCCCCGGAGGAAGTCCAGACCTGTGCAATGCTGGTGCAGACCAGAGCAGGCAACCTCCTGTTACCTTTAACTCATTAACATATCATTATAATACTAAAAATCACTCCCCCAAGTGAGAATTGTCACCATTTTCTTTTTTAACTACAAAAATATTTTTAATGTTGTATAATTATTAGTTATTTATTATACAATTTTCAAAGTTTTTATGACCTCATTAAACCTGTCTATATCAGCTGATCCCAATCTCCTAGTACTCACAACTCAGCACTGAATTGCTGTTCAAAGTTTCAGAGAGTTGCTCATTATCTTTCATTGCCTAAAATCTTTATGAACAGCCGCTGCACTCCAGCCTGGGCAACATAGTGAGACCCCATCTTTAAAATGGTACAATAGGCAGAAAATGCCCCCTCAAAAGACGTTCACATCAGAATCCTCAGAACTTGTGAATATGTTATGCCGCATAATAAAGGGGAATTGAGAGTGCAGACGGAATTAAAGTTGCTAATCACCTGGCTTGAAATGATTCTTGTCACCATTTTGAGTGGCATGGAAGACTGCCAGTTTGAGTGGATCCCTGAGCAAGAGAGTGTTCTGCAGCAAGTCCGCGCTGGAATGCAAACTGCCTTGCTGTTTGGTCCAATGTCTTAGCAGATGCTGAAGTCTGGGGTGGATAAGGATGCTGTGTGAAGTTCTTTATTTTTTTGTTTACCACTAGACCACCAGGGATTGCTTGGAGTCTTAAACCCTAACAGGAGAGTCACAGTGCAGAACCTCAGGGTTCTGGAGCAAGGCCCTTCCTTTGATAGTGGGTAATTTGAAAAGCAGCCCGTGGCACGCCACTGAGCTCGATAGAGACTGAGAGCCTGGTGGTGCAATTCTACTGATAATGCAACTAAGCCCATCAAGAGCTGGATGTTGCCAGTTTTATCAAATCAAAATGTTGGGTGGGTATAGCAGCAATCCATCAGACAGATAAGGAGAAAGAGGAATTAAGGGATTGGAAATGCCTTTGAGGTCAAAGAACAGTGTCGAGAAGAACACAGGTGGGAGAGTTGGAAGTTCCCCAAGAAAGACAACTCAGCATGATAAAATTATCTTTTCCTCACTCCCTAACTGCTATCTCCTTGAATTTCCTTTATTGGGTACAAAGTAGTAATATGCACTCTACCACGTCAAATTTCTGGAGTTACCATTGATGACTCTTGCTCACTGAAAGCACTGTCCCTTTAATCTGCACCTGCCTCTCCTTCTCCATTGCTACGGTCTTAATTTTTTTTTTTTTTTTTTTTTTGAGACACGGTCTTGCTCTGTCATCCAGGCTAGAGTGCAGTGGTGTGATCATAGCTCAGTGCAACCTCAAACCGGGCTCAAGCAATCCTCCTGCCTCAGCCTCCCCAGTAGCTGGGACTACAGGACACACCACCATGCATGGCTAATTTTTTGTTTTGTTTTTTGTAGGGGGAGGGGGGTGTCTCACTATTGCCCAGGCTGGTCTTGAACTTCTGGCCTCAAGCAATCCTCCCTGCCTTGGCCTCCTGAAGTGTTAGGATCACAAGGGTGATCCACTGCACTCAGTCTACTGTCTTAATTTTTTCAGCATTTCTTTCTTGCAAATTTTCTATATTACTGACAGTGGTATTTCTGCCTATCTGATCATTCCATTTATTCTTCAAATATTTATTGAGCATTTACTATGTGTTAGGCCCTGGATAAACAAAGTGAAGAAGGAAAAAAACACTGCTGCTGGCCTCCTGGAATTTGCAGGAAGAGACATAAAAAATCTTGCTTAAAATCCTTCAATGGTTCCCTATTTTTAGGATGAAGCCCAGATCTCTTGACCAGGCTGCCTCTGCTTACCTCTCCAGCATTGCGTCTAACCAGTTGTCTTTACTTTAACAAGCTCTGCAGCCACAATGTACTTTCCCTTCTTCAGAGAACTCTCTTCTCTCCCTGGCTAAAGCCTACTATCTCTTAAGGGTTCAGTCCAGGAATCCACTTTCTCAGGCAGCCTTCTGGACACTCTGTTCCCCCTTCAGCTGCACTTCTTTGTAACCCCAGCACACCTCATGCTATCATTACCACATACGAATCACGCTTTTATCGTGATTCTCCCTTCTCTTGTCCATTGCCACTACTCTACAATGAGCTCAGCTTGTGTCCCCAATACTTAGTACAGTGAATGACTCATAGTAGGTGCTCGACATTTTTTGTCAAACGGAACTGAACAGATATACAGAAATGCCCCTCACTCTGCAATAGCAGACAAGGCCATCACATCACTTCCGTACCCTAACAAAGGAGCAAACAGGGCCGTAACTCCAGGGCTTCTTGGGGCTTTGCTGCCTTCGGATGGCTAGCGACCTGGTCTCTTCTTCTCGGACTAGAATTCAGTGGCGCGCCCCCTGGCGCCTCCGACAGACACTGCAACAATGGGAGGGCTCCAGCGAGCACGCGGTCCAAGACTAGCGCGTGGCGCATGCGTAGGACGCGAGCGCTCGGCTCGGCTAGGGAGAGTCCAAGCATGAGGGGTGAGAGCTGTGGGGGCAGATTCTACTTTTCTCCAGAAGTAAGGACGTGGCTTCTATTTTTCCTCTTCGATTTAATCTTAATTTAAAATATATGACTTGACCTATGGTTATGCAAGCAGCTATTAAGGAGGCCAGAGGGTCGTCAAACTCTTTTTCGTCCTTCGGCACCCCTCCTACGAGGGTGTGGGTTGGACAGTCCCAGGTCAAGGCGCGCGGGGGCGGAAGCGGCGGCGGCGGCGGCGACGGCGGCTGTCAGAGCTGGAGAGGGGCTGGGCAGAGCCGCCATGGAGGGTCAACGCTGGCTGCCCCTGGAGGCCAATCCTGAGGTGAGCGCGGCTCGGTCCGGCCCAGGGGCCGTGGGCAGGGGCGGAGGGAGCCGGACTGTGCAGCTAGTCCACAGCAGTTTGTCTCTAAATCCTGTTCTCTGTTTTGTTTTCAGGTCACCAACCAGGTGAGTGAGGTGTCTGTCACTTGGGACCCTGGCGTCCCTTCTGCCTGCTCGGCGTGCTTCTCTGCTGGCCTCCACCTCGCGCTCCCAAGGATTCTGGGATTTAATTTCGTGAGGGCCCCTCTTGTTCTGGTTCAGGCGGGTCCGCCCCCTTTGCGGCCACCTCCCTGCCACCTGGCTCCTGGAGATGCTCTTGGCTGCCTCAGCTGCTCCTCTGGTCCCATTCCCCGGTCAGCCTGTTCCTGGGGACTCCGGGTCCGAGGTTTGAAGGACTTTTACCCTGCACTCTTACTCCTCTTCCCTCTTCGTTTTGCCTCCTGCTAGTGACAGTTCCCCAATTTTCCCACCCCTGTACCTCTGGATGACTAATTTGCCTACACTTCCTGACTCCAAGCTTTGTAAACTCGCCCACTCAGTCCTTGTAATTTCATCCACCGCCTGCACTATGAAATCATCTTCCAGTCGTCTTCTCTTGCCCCGTCAAGGCGCTTCTCTTCCCCGCCACGCCCCCTTCTCTTCCAGTCTTCTAGAACTGGAAATTTAGTTGCTTTTATACCAACGAAATCGCAGTTTAATAGTTCGCACGCCATTCTTTGCCCCTTACAGCCCTTAAAGTTCCTTGTGGGTATCGGAGGTTGGAACATTTTCCAACCACATGATTAAAAAAAAAAAAGTGAGTGCTAATAGGTATAACCTTTTGATTTGCTCAGGTGTGTCTTATCCTGTTTTTTCATTCTCACAGCTCATTTTCTTTTTTACCACTCTCTTAGTCTGTCATATAACTCCCACCCAAACGTCCTTCTTGTCAGCAAGGAATAAAGATTCATTGTGTAGTCCAAAAGTTGATTTTTGGTTTTCAAATCTTGTAGCAAGTTCCCAGGAGAGGGACATCCTTGTTTTGTCCCTAGGGGGAAAATACTAGATCTTTCACCATTAAGTTATGTTAGCTATAGGTTTTTGGAAAATGCCTTTTATCAGGCTAAGGAAGTTCCTTTGTTCCTTAGTTTGCTGAGAGTTTTTATTATGAATCAATGTTGAATTTTCTCAAATGATTTTTCTGCATCTCTTGAGATGATCATTTAAGGAAGAAATAATACCAATTTCTACTTAAACATAATAGAGGGGAGACCCTTCTCAGCTCATTTTATGGCCAGCATTTCCCTGACACCAAAACCGGAAAAGCCATAATGAGAAAAACTGCAGACTAGAGTCCTTCATGAATATCTAAAAAATCCTCAATAAAATATTAGCAGATAAAATTCTGCAGCAATAAATATATAAAAGGATAGCATATCATGATCAAGAGCAGTTTATCCTTATATTGCAAAGCTGGTTCACCATTCAAAAATCAATGTAATGAGTCATATCAATAAGCTAAAAAACAAAACTGTTTTTAGATACTGTTAATTGCTTTAATGAAATATAAGTTTTTATAACCGGAACTTAAAAAATCTGTTATTCAGCTGCTAGTGGACTTTGTTATCTTGATAAACTATAAATCATATCCCCTCATTAGTATTAATATGTAGGTGGCACCTTTTATAAAACCAGTTGTCTGAACAGGAGCTGGTTATTCTTTGCTGATTAAAATATTCATGTTTTTTGGCTTTTCGAACCAGTGGAAAGACAGACAGTAAACAAACAAATCTTTAGCAACTAAGTGCAACGAAAAAATTAACAGGGTGCTATGAGGGGGACCATCAGGGAAAATTTAATAGGTTGCATAGTGACAGGAGAACTTTCTGAGGTGACATAAACAGAAAAGGTATTATGTAGTAAAAGATTGTACACTATGTATGCCATGATTTAGCATGGTTTAGTTTGTTTTAAATTTATTAAAGAAATAATGTGATTTTAGGGGGAAAATGGGCAAGTATCTAAGAAGTGGTTAGTTTTAACTAAAAATTTTGTGGTTTCTTTATTGTTTATGTGTTAGAGGCAGAATCAAGATTAGAAAATGAATAGAAATTTAATTAACTGACTTAGAATTTGGAGAATTAGTAAACCCCAACGATAATATCCATACCACCGTCTCTTATTTCCTCAACCTAATGGAATCATAGGATCTTGATCTACCATTTGGTAATTGCATGTGTTATTATTCTACTCTTAGTTTTAGCACATACTGCTTTATGATCTAATGGTGCCTAGTGTTTTTATAAAAATAGTCATCACATGTCTACTATATATAGATCAGTATTAATTGTTAGACATTTGCTAGTAACCATGTGTCTCAGTAGATGTGGTAAGCAATGATTTATCTCGTTAGCTAGTATGCTGTCAACCCCTTTTAAGGATATTTGGTCATGCTACATGTCGGAATTACTTAGAATAAAATCAGTTAAGTGATAGAAAAAATTATTAAAAATTTCTAAGCTCTACTTTATTTACATATGCATTTAAAGGTGTAAAAGCAGCTTGCAGCTGATGGAAAGTTACAGATAATTAAGCATCAGGAATTATAACATTTTTTAGAAGTACAGAATGTGATATGGGTAATCATTATTATTTATGACCATACTAAATTTTCATTGTGACTATTTTTTGTGATTTCAATATAGCACAGCCACATTATATGTATTTTAAATATTGTGTTTTAGAACTGATGATTTTTTTTATATGGAATCCCACTGGGATTATTCCTAATTGTGATTTTATTGAGGAGGTACAATAGTTTTCCAGCTTAATGTCCAAAGGGAAATAAATTTGCTGTAGCATAACTATTCTATTTAGCCTAGGTGCTTAGAGTTAGAAAAAGAATTAGAGGCTATCTGCTGGATTATTGCCATAAATATACAAGAATTCTCTAATTAGTGATTCCCATTTTAGGAAAAAACTTGTTATTCTGTCTTCCTTGAGCTACTGCCTCACTTCTGTTTCTTTCCTTTGTAAACTTTACACAAAGAATTATCCATAGCTGCTGCCACTGCTACCTCATCTCCCTTCTCTTCTGTATTCACTCCTATCTAGCTTGCTTCTGTCCCCACCATTTCATGGTAACCACTTGTGTCAGGTTACTAATCACTTTGCTAGATCCAGTGGTCACTTTTCTGTCTCCATATTTCTTAGCTTCTCAGCAGCATTTGGTAGAGTATCCTACTCCATCCTTCTTGAAACATTATCTTGTCCTGGTTTCCGTGATAATTCAGATTTTCCTATTTTCCTAGAGTCTCCTTTGCTAGATCATCTCCCTTTTAACTTCTAAGAAGCTCTCAGGGCTTGTCCTAGACTGCTAATCTTTTCTATGTGCATTCTCTCCTAGTGATGTTTTCTATTGTGTAGCTTGAATGCCATCATTTGTCGCATATTTGACCCCACCTTCCTTTAAGCTCTGACTTCTCTACCAGATTGGAAATCTATATACTCAACTACCATTCTGATATCTCCGTCTGGATGTCTTATGGATACCTCAAACTTAATATGGCCAAAAATGAAATCTAGATTTCCATCCTCCCGTCTTTCCCTTAAACCCATTTGTTCTTCATCTATCTAATGTTCAAGTTGGTATCAGTGATTTTTCTCCCTGACCATGCCATTTTGAAGAGGCTATAGTATATTGATTTGATTTCTTTGATTGGAATCTCTGCTCTGCCATTTACCAGCCCTGAGACCATGGGCAGTTATCTAACTATCTGTAGTTTAGTTAATTTCTTATAATCTCTCCTAATCTTGTAAGATTGTTGTAAGGATTAAATAAATGACTACATGTAAAATGTGCAGAACAATGTCTGGAACAAAGCATGCTCTCTATGAATGTTAGCTATTTTTAATATTCTTTTTCTCATTCCTCAGATCCAGTTGATCTGTAACTCCTATTGGCTATTCTTTCAAAATCTATCCCAATTCTGGCCATTTTCTCCATTTCAACAACCACAACTCAATCTACCACCAACCTTAGCTTAGATAACTGCAGTAGCTTCCTAACTAGTTTTTCTGCCTTTCTTGGGCCTCCCTGAAGTCTTATTTCCGTGTATATCCAAAGTGGTCTTATAAAAATGCAAACCAAGTCTTGTGACTCCCTGCTTAAGATGCTCTAATGGTCTTCCCCTGCTTGTCCTTAGAGTATACTTCAAGGTTCTTAGTGTGAATGGATGACGGGTATTGCCCATCTCTGTCCCACTCATGCTGTGCTGCAGTCTTTGAATGCCGAGTCTGTTCCTGCTTCAGAGTCTTTGCACTTGCTCATCCTTTGCTTGAATCATCTAATCTGGGTTGTTTCATGGGTGGTTCTTTCTTGTCATTTGTGGCTCAATTTCAAGTTACCTTCTCAGTGAGTCCTTGGAGGAAAAATTATCCTTCCCAAATCTGTACTGTCATCCTGTCTTGTTTTACTTTCTTTATAGTACTTCCCACCTTGTGAAATTATTTTATTTATTTACACGTTTACTTGTTTATCCTTGTATTTTACCACTAGAATGTAAGTTCTGTGAGAGCAGGGACATGACTGAAGTACAAAGCATGGTGCCTGGCCCATAGAGGGCTCTCAAAAATATGTAGTTATGGAATGGAAGGATGAATAAATCTTAAAAAGCTCCTGGGGCCGGGCACAGTGGCTCACGCCTGTAATCCTAGCACTCTGGGAGGCTGAGGCGGATCGTTTGAGCTCAGGAGTTCGAGATCAACCTGAGCAAGAGCGAGACCCTGTCTCTACTAAAAAAATAGAAAGAAATTAGCTGGACAACTAAAAATATATAGAAAAAATTAGCCGGGCATGGTGGTGCATGCCTGTGGTCCCAGCTACTCAGGAGGCTGAGACAGTAGGCTTGCTTGAGCCCAGGAGTTTGAGGTGGCTGTGAGCTAGGCTGATGCCACAGCACTTGCCCCAGGCAAGAGAGTGAGACTCTGTCTCAAAAAAAAAAAAAAAGGAGAGTGAATTTTATTTTTCTGTTTTTAAAAATGTATAAAATCAGAGTCTTTTGTAATTTGTCACCTAAAGAATGAGGAGGAATTTGTTATAAGTTAGGGGCAGGGACTAACAGTTTTTTAGATAGAGAAGTCTAGTTTGTGTGCAAAACCTGGAGGGAAAAGATAGTATAGACCCTTCGGAGATTTTTTTTTTGGGAGTTCATTGTGGCTAAAGTTAGAGAACAAGGTACAAAAAAGATAGTCTGAGCGGAGAGAGAAATGAGACCAGAAAAGCAAGATGCCAGAGTTCCCAGAGCACTTGACCTTGAAAAATCACTTACCCCCATACTCAGTTTTCTCTGGTAAAAGGGTACAGTGAAACTTGCCTTGACAGTGGCAGTAAAGTGGGTAAATCTCCTAGCTCCTCGCACACAATGATCTCAAAAAATATTTACAAGTAATTTTAAATATTCTTTATCTGGTGAAAAATTTATCATTAGACCATGGAATAAAAAGAGTAAGTTGACTAAAGATTCTTTAATGGGCACATATTATAATTTATGAATTATTTTTCTTGATTGGCCAAAATTATGAAAATTTAGTGAGCTAATCAGATTTTTATTTTTGGTTAGTTTATTACTGAGTATTTAAACTAGAAAAGCCAGAAGACTAGTATTAGAGGTTATGAAATCTTTCATCCTACTTGATGTGAACAGGATGCTTCTAATTAAGTGTGTAGAAATGGCTTTGCAAAAAGGCATCTCTGATAATTTTCTTTGATTAAATGAATGCCAAGGTTTAAATTAGGAGCCAAATATATCTTTTCTACCTCTTTAACTTGGCATAAATGAACAAATATATTAAATATTCATTATAAATAGGCTTAACTGACATATGTAGACATACAGATGACTAGGTTATCTATTAAAGTAGAGATGTACTCTTCAGTCAATTCAAGAAATAAAACTTGGGTGTCTGTAGTTCAGCCAGGTACAGTGCTAGGTGAAGGGATTAAAAAGTTGAATAAGACACAGTCTTTTCCCTTGACTTTGCAGTCAATTTTTATTCTTTTTGATTTCTAGATAGAATTGAATATTGAAAAGGGTACAGACTAGGAAGTTTGGAGGAAGTGGAGAAGGGAGAGGGAAGTAGTTTGGAGTGCTTTAGTGAACTTTATTCATGTCTGGAATCATGAGTAGAAATCCGGTGAAGAATGGGTATAATGTAGAGTAGTACATTGATGTCCACACCCCAGACTGTTGTAGGGCAGGTGACTTGAGGCAGGAATGAACCTAATAGATACTCAGCTCTATTAGCTCTATTCTGTCAAAAGAAGTTTTTTAAATCAGTATATTTCATGTTAAACATACTTTTGACCTTATTTTTGACCAATGATATTATTATTAAGTGGAGTCTGTCTCTTCTACAAGCAGAGAAATAGAAAGATAAGGAGAGTTGCCCTTTAAACAGGAAAGTCTTATCTTAGAGAACTCAAATACATGTGAGATGAATAACACTGTTTATGTAACATGGCTAGGCTTCCATTGGTTTTGCAAGACCTCATTTGGTGATCTAAGTACATGTGATCATTTTTCAGGGAGAGATGCTTAGGACACCTTTTTTTTTTTTTAATTTAAAATTTCAGATATTGTTAAACCAGTAGATACTGTAATATATTCTTGAGGTAAGATGCATTGATGCATTTTTAATATGATTTTTGTTTTCTATTCTTTTTTTTCTATCATCTAAAACTTATTTTGTGATGGTATACTTCAAAAAATTATCAGCTTTTTTCAATACAGTTATAAATTTATTGTGAAATTGACATTCTCATTATTATTTTTTTCCCTATGTGACAGATTAAGATATGACATTTTATTTTCCTATGAAACTTTAGGAGTTGTAAAAAACAACTAATCTTTTGTTATAGTTGTTTGGCCAAATAAAAGAGAGGCAGTGAACTTGAGTCAGTTTCATTGTGTACTAGAGGATGGGAAGCCAGTAATTTACTTCCCTTATCAAGTATTTTCTGTTGTACAGATAAGTCACTTGGATTTTTTGGCTTATTATCACTCTTTGCTCGTTGATATAATGCTTAGCTGTCAATCTGTCTTTAAACGTGAGACATCTTTTTGGTAAATAGGATAAACTCTGTTGATCTGCTAAAACAATTTTTTATTTACTAAAACTTGAATGCCTATCCTTAAAAATCAAGTGCTGGAAATAAGTTTAAGATATCAACCAAGCTAATTTGTGTATATTTGGTGAAGTCATGATTTATCAATCCCAGGGTAATGGATTTTGAAAGAAGTGGTTTTGTTTTACATCATGAATTTTAAATGTTTGTTATGTGCTATAAATAAATTGCTATCTCTTTCTACCCTATTCATGGAAAACCTGCTTTACTGCATTCTCCCCCTCCCCCCGTTTTATTAAAGTATAATTGACAAATAAAAATTACATGTATTTGTGGTGTATAATGAGATGTTTTGATATATGCTGTTCTACTGCATTCTTATTGAACATTTGTATTATATCTCCTTATATGTATTAGATACACAGTACATACTAGTTGATCATTTGCCCGTTACAATGGTTTTTCTTTTACCAACTAACAGTAACTAACATTCTACTGTTTTTTTTTTTTTTTCTTTTACCAGTTTCTCAAACAATTAGGTTTACATCCTAACTGGCAATTTGTTGATGTATACGGAATGGATCCTGAACTCCTTAGCATGGTACCAAGACCAGTCTGTGCAGTGCTACTTCTCTTCCCTATTACAGAAAAGGTAATTGTTAAATAAGATTTAAAATTTCTAGTAAATACAGTTTTTTCAAAATATTTTTACAAACATTTTACAATGTTTTTGGTAAATACAATCTTTAAAAACAAATGGTCCCTTTATTGCATAAAATCGGGCGATCTGGGCAGTAAGGAAATCTTAAAAATGGTTTATTAACGAGATGATATTTAGATTTTGATTTATAGATTGACAGTTAAGCCCTACATTAGTCTTTTAAGCTTGGCTAGTTATCTTCTTTTATAAAATATGGTTACTTTGCCTCAACTGTGTTTTGATGTGACATTTAATCACATTTTGATTTACATATTTTAGAAATTTTAAGTACTAGAATCTTAAATATTTTTTTCAATATATATAAAAAAGAAATCTCCTTTGCTTATTTTAAGGAGGTAGGGGAAACTGATAACGTGGGTTACATTATTTTTAAATAAACTTGATTTGGGTGGGAATCGCTAAATTCAAATACAATTTAGTTGGCAGATTTAGGATGTTTTGGGGATTATAAATAGCTATTCTTAGATCTCTGTATTTAAATTCAAATCTCCATCTTTTAGTCCTTTCTTCTAGAATGATGTCATAAAATATGTATATATATACACACACACACA
>RJWJ010026256.1:0-23119 GCA_004363605.1 Indri indri
GGGGGGTGGGGGGCGGGAGGGGGGCAGTCTCACTCTGTCACTGAGGCTAGAGTGCCGTGGCGTCAGCCTAGCTCACTGCAACCTCAAACTCCTGGGCTCAAGCGATCCTCCCGCCTCAGCCTCCCGAGTAGCTGGGACTACAGGCATGCGCCACCATGCCTGGCTAATTTTTTCTATATATTTTTAGTTGTCCAGCTAATTTCTTTCTATTTTATTTTTCAGTAGAGACGGGGTCTTGCTCTTGCTCAGGCTGGTCTCAAACTCCTGAGCTCAAACAATCCACCCGTCTCGGCCTCCCAGAGTGCTAGTATTACAGGTGTGAGCCACCACGCCCAGCCCAAGAGGACTGCTTGAGGTCAGGAGACTAGCCTGAGCAAAAGCAAAACCCTTTCTAAAAAACCCAGAAAAATTAGCCAGGAGTGGTTGGTTGGCATGCACCTGTAGTCCCAGCTACTTGGGAGGCTGGGGCACGAGGATCACTCGAGCCCAGGAACTTGAGGTGAGCTATCATGACACCACTGCACTCTAGCCAGGGCAACAGAGTGAGACCTTGTCTCAAAAAAAAAAAAAAAAAAAAAAAAAAAAAAAATCTAAAAAAGCAGAACTCACAGAAGTATAATAGTAGTTAGGATATCAAAATCCAGTTAGACAAGAGAAATAAATTCAAGAGATCTATTGTATAACATGGTAACTATAGTTTATAACAATGTTTTGTATTTTGAAAATCACCAAGAGAGCTTTTAAGTGGTGTCACCACAAAAAAATAAGCGTGGGAGGTTATGCATATGTTAATTAGTTCCACTGATGCACCCTACAATATATGTGTATTTCAAAACATGCTATATATGATGAATATACATTTTTGTCAATTAAACATGAAATAAAAATTTAAAAAATTGGCTGGGCGCAGTGGCTCACACCTGTAGTCCTAGCACTCTGGGAGGCCAAGGCGGGAGGATCTCTCAAGGTCAGAAGTTCAAAACCAGCCTGAGCAAGACCCAGATCCCGTCTCTACTAAAAATAGAAAGAAATTAGCTGGACAACTAAAAATATATATAGAAAAAATTAGCTGGGCATGGTGGCGCATGCCTGTAGTGCCAGCTACTTGGGAGGCTGAGGCAGAAGGATTGCTTGAGCCCAGGAGTTTGAGGTTGCCGTGAGCTAGGCTGATGCCACAGCACTCTAGCCCGGGTGACAAGACTGTCTAAAAAAAAAAAAAATTAAAAAAATATAATCTCCCACAGAAGAAAAAAAAACCCATAAAGTGGTCACCCATAATTCAACCCTCTCACTGCCCCACCCCATAGTTTCTAGATAAAATTAATGAAGAAGTGGTCTGGCCCCTACCTCTGACAGGAGCCGACCAGGCCTGGGGCACAGGGGGATTCTTTATGCCCACCAGGGATGCTGAGACCACCACCCAATGTCTTTGTTGTTGAGGTTCTTCATCTGGGTGGTTTAAAAGGTTTCTTGATCGGAGTGTTAGACAAAGAATTAGGTGATGATACTTGTTAAAGCGTGGTAAGGAAGACTATTTTTAATTTTTCTTTTTTAAGATCTGGGGTCTTGCTCTGTTGCTCAGGCTGGAGTGCAGTGGGGTGCGATCACAGCTCACTTGCAGCCTTGAACTCCTGGGCTCAAGGGATCCTCCTGCTTTGGCCTTCTGAGTAGCTGGGATTACAGGAACATGATACCATGCCTGGTTAATTTTTAAACTTTTTTTCTAGAGACAGGGTCTCACTATATTATAGCCTAGGCTGGTCTTGAGCTCCCTGGCCTCAAGTGATCCTCCCTCCTTGGCCTCCTAAAGTACTGGGATTACAGGCGTGAGCTACCACGCCCAGCTAATTTTTTTTGGTAGAGATGGGGTCTTGCTATGTTACCCAGGTTGGTCTCAAACTCCAAAGTGCTGGTATTACAGGCATGAGCCACCGCGGCAGGCCAGAAAGACTTTATTCAGGGCCATCTCGGTAGGTATGGGGCCCACTGCAACAGGGTCCGACAGTACGGGAGAGATTGGGCTCAACTCCGAATACAGCACGGACAAGCGGAGATTTATAGCCAACAAGCAGGCTGGGGAGTCAGTGGACGGAAAATTACTGAGAGGAGACATCGGGGTGAGGGGGATTCTGGCTTAACCGACGGAACAGGATTCTAGCAGAAGGCAGGCCAGGGTGCTCAGACAACCCCTGGGTATGGCAGAAGAGCTGGAGCCTGATCAGATCTCCAGGGTGGGGGTGGTGGTTTTTGCCAAACTAATTTAGCAGAGTCTTCACTAAGACTGGATTTTACAAGGAAGTGCACAGATGGGCGTGGGAGGTCCAGGAGCCTGATTAAAAGTTTGGTCAAGCAAAGAATCTTTGCCAGGAGACATCCGGGGTCGAACGTCCTATGTAGGCAAAAATTCTAGAAGATGTGTTTTCTTTTCCTTTCCTTTTTTTTTTGAGATAGGGTCTTGCTCTGTTGCTCGGGCTGGAGTGCAGTGGTGTCATCATAGCTCACTGCAAACTCAAACTCCTGGGCTCAAGTGATCCTCCTGCCTCAGCCTCCCGAGTAGCTGGGACTACAGATGCGCACCACGACGTCCGGCTAATTTTTCTATTTTTTGAAAAGATGGGGTCTTGCTCTTGCCCAGGCTGGTCTCGAACTCCTGGCCTCAAGCGATCTTCCTGCCTCAGCCTCCCAAACAAAGTGGTGGGATCACAGGCGTGAGCCATAGCACCCGCCAAGAAGATACATTTTCTATTGAAAAGAATGGCTCTTTTCTGGGTTGTAATGTACTGTAACATGTGACAATGACATCACGTCATGACCTGTGGGATTTGACATGTTCTCTTTAACTCCCATGCCTCTGAGAGGTGGACTTGCCATGCACATTTCAGAAGAGGAAACTGAGGCACTGAGAGGTCAGCTGACCTTTCGGACTACCCTGAAGTCTGAGAGTAGGTAGCTGATGCAGCTGTGGGTCACCACGCCCTGCCCGCCCCGACAGGCTCTCAGGCTGTGAACAGGCCCCTTGAGGGCCCTGCCAGCTGCACGGGCTCCTTCTCAGATGTGTTCTCAGTGTCTACGGCTGCACCTGCCCAGGTGGAAGGGCAGGGACTGCTCATCCAGACACCAGGAGCCAGGCAGGCATATTCCTGAGCCCCCCTCTGAATTCACACCTGGCCTCTCGACATCCCAGGAGAAAACTGACCGGGGCTCGAGATGGATCTTGTTCAGCAAATAGCACTTTGCTTTCAGATTTCAAAATCCTGAGATGGAACAAGCTCACAGAGGGAAACATACTCATCTGCCTCCTGTGTGGACAGGTGAGCCCTGCAGAGAAGCCCCTCCCTGCCCCTAGCCTCACCACAGGAGGCTCAACTGGGATAACGTCATCGCTCTCAGACTCACCTTTGGCCACCCTTTCTAGGAGGAACGTTCTAGAAAGTTGCAGGATGTTCTAGTGGCTTTGTCTTGGTTGTCCATTATGGTCACTAAGTGGTGTAGGGAAGGGCATAGTGTTGTCCTCTGTTTTTCTGATCTTCTACTCTCGGGGACCTCGGTTCCTCTGTGTTCGAGGTGCCTTTGCACAGGTGACCTCATTCATTCAATCAAATGATGACAGTCTATCCATCCCTTGTGCACCAGGCACCCTGGTAGCCTACAAGTGCCTCCCCTCCGGTGGGGTCTGCTGGGAACACCCGGCGTGTCCACTGCAGCCACTGCTCAGGTGTCACCGCCTCCGGGAGCCTCCCTGGACCCACTGGGCAGGGGAACTAATGCTGTTTGTTCCTCCCTCTGTGACACCTTTTCTGGCGGAAGCCTCTGCCCTTGCTCAGATCACGAGCCAAGCAGGACTTCGGATCTCCCATGCCTGGTCAAGGCCAGGCCCTGAGATGAAGGAGTGACAGGTCTCACCGAGAAAGGCCGCTGTTGGTGAAAGCACATCTGCAAATACTAGGCCACAGCGGAGCCCAAAGGCAAGGGACGGAAAGAGGGAGATTGTGCCCCCTGCCCAGCCTGCAGGAGGTGTCTCCTTCTAGCCAGGGTGGCGTGGAGACCGCCACATGACGCTGGAGAGGGCCTGGCAGCCAATGTCAGGGCGGTAGTCCCACTGCTGGGAACCCACGTATTTCTGGTCCGGGTGTTCCTCAAGTTTCTGGTGGAACTTTCTACCTGAAATAGCAGCTGGCCCGAGGCCACCCAGCAGGTGGTGCCCGTTTGGGGACACTGATGCCAGGTGCAGATGAGAGCTGCACCACGAGCACAGGGCGGCTTGAGCCAGCAGGAGGAGGCCTTGTTCCAGTGCTGTGCTGGGCCCTCCTGGACACAGGGCCCCTGTGGGCAGTGCCCTGTCCCTAGCAACACGAGGTCTGTCGAGCAAACAGCTGTGGGGTGTCCACTTGGAGCTGGGGCTTTGCTTCATGGAAATGCCATGGAAACAGATCCCTGGATCTTCATGGGGTCGCAGGCTATTTCTGCCAAAGAGCCCAGGGAGCCGCTTATGGGATTCAGTGGGTCCCGGTGGGCTGGGGCTCAAGGCCACCACTGGGCTGGCTCTGTCGATTTGGGCAAATTAGTTCATGGCTCTTGGATTTCAGATTCTTTTCCTGTGAGATAAGGTTACAGAAAAACCCCTGTCTACCCAGGTTGTTTGAGGATTAAATGAGATTGTGTGAACCAGGGGCTGGCGAACTTGTTCTGCGAATGGGTGATGGGTATTTTTGGCTCTGGCCTGACTGCTCAACTCTGCTGCAGTAGAGTGAAAGCAGGTGTGGTCTCAGGGAAGACACCCTCCTGAAGCCTGGGGATGGGCTTGGCCACCGACCGATACCAGCGCCAGCAAATCATGGCCAGCCACCTGTTTCTGTGTGGCCTATGAGCTAAGAATGGTTTTTGCACTTTTTAAATACTTGGTGGTAGGGGGGCTGGGGGGAGAAGTTAAAAGAAGAATATCTCTGGACATGTGAAATTGACAACAAATTCAACTTTCAGTGTCATCAAATAAAGTGTTCTTGGTGCCCTGCAGCTACTTTTGAGCTACAACACATGCAACATTGTGACAGAGGTTGTATGGCCCAGCTGGGCTGAAAATACACACTCTGGCCTTTAGTTTTCTTCTTTTCTTAGACAGGGTCTGCCTCTGTCAACCGGGCTAGAGTGCGGTGTTGTGATCAGAGCTCACTGCAACCTCAAACTCCTGGGCTCAAGCGATCCTCCTGGCCTTGGCCTCCCAAGTAGCTGGGATTACAGGCACGTGGTACCATGCCTGGCTAATTTTTCTTATTTTTTGTAGAGGTGGGGTCTCACTATGTTGCCCAGGCTGGTCTCGAACTACTGTTCTCATGCAATCCTCCCACCTTGGCATTCTGGAATTCTGAGATTCCAGGCATAAGCCACTGTGCCGGCCTCTCTTGTCTTGCTGGCCAGCTACTGCTGCTCTGGAAACCTTATTAAATGCTCCTTCTTCCCAAGGGACAAGGCCAAGAGGAGACTCTGATCCTCAGACACAGCTTTGTCATGATGAGTGAGCAGGAGGAGGAGGTGGGGGGTGGTTGTGCTGTCTGGGCTGACTGGTCTTCCTGGGGCACAGCGGGGACACAGAGAAGCAGGCCCAGAAGATCGAGAGCAGGGTAAGTCCACAGGGTCAAGTCCCCAAGGGGGCACTGGGTGAGAAAAGACTCCCTGGGAGCTGGGAGCAGAGGGGGCGGAGCCAGGGCTGGAGAGGAAGGAGATGAGGAAGTGTCAAGTTCAGCTGAAGTGCTTTCGACAGGACTGGGGTGAAGGTGAAAGAGGAGGGGTGGGGATGTTGGGAGGGGGAGGCTGCGTCCGGGGAAGACGCCAGCGGAGCACGAGGAACAAGACAGGGAGGGGGCCCTGGTGCTGGAGCGGAGAGGCAGTATCCGTGGGGCAGAGGGTGGAAGGCGGGATCCTCCACCCCTCAAAGCCCACGCAGGCAGCAGCTGCAGGCTCAGTCAGCTTGCGGATGCGGGACAGGAAGCAGAGCCGTCACCCCAACCTCACCGCTCCCCGATTTGCAAAGGAGGAAGTAGAGGCTCTCTGGGGCTCGGCCCATGTCCAGCCTCCACAGGCTTCTGTTCTCTTTCGGTTGCCTGAAGGACTTGGGGTACAGTTGCTGGACAGACGCATGGCAAGGGTGCACAGAGAGCGGAGTGACCTCCCCACTTTCATGTCCCTGTTCATAAGAGGTACCAACTATTAGCCACAGGTGTGGGCGGAAACAGCAAATGCTGAAAATGCAGTAAGGACTCCTGGGCCCAGGATGAGGCCCTATCGGAAGGACAGACCCCTACCAAGGGCCACTGTCTAAGAGCAAACCCTATGGGTGGGGGAATCTGATAGCCACCACCCAAACCCAAGTATGAACCAAGTTATTGTAACTGGTAACCAAGTACGAAACAAGGCACTCTCATCTCCGTTTCACCATGTTTGGGTGTAGGTTATCAAGAAACTGCGTGCTAGAGCACAGGGACAAAGGACAAACCAAGCTTTGAGGCGGCGGGTCCTGCTAGGGCCTTAGGGCTGTGAAAACATCTGAGGAATTTATCAAGTTTCCCCAGGGCTGGGCTCATCTTATCCATTTGACACCCAAATCATTCTCTTTGGGGTTTACTTTGTTTGCTCAGTTTTCTTTTTTTGAGTCGAGACATGAAGCCATTTACTTTCATTCTTTCCAATTTATGCACCTAAAGTGTTTTCGGCTATGCGTTGTCCACTTATCACCACTTTAAATGTATTCCGGGTCAACTTGAATAAATTCGATTTAAAAAAATAAACATAGTCCATGGATTCTGACAATATATGCTGTTATTGATTTTTGGAAAATCTGCAATTTTGGTTTGCATATACCCTTTCATCTAAGAATTAATAGAAGTTTACTTAAAAAAAAAACTTTCATGTAGTTTTATTGCACTGTTAAAAATGTTGCTTGTAATAGTTCTACTTTTGTAAGTTCTCTGTCACCTGATATAGCAATGACCTTTGAGAATGTTCCATGTATACTTGAGGTTTATTTTATTATATCATGGTGAGAAGTTCACATATAACTACAAGGTCTGCCTTAAGTACATGGTTGGGGTATTTTAACATCCTTGTCTATTTTCTATCCACTCAACCAAGCTTGTGTGTGTGTGTGTGTGTGTGTGTGTGTGTGTGTTTCTCCCAGTATCTTGCATAATTTCTACTTTGTAAAGGCAGTGGCTGTGTTGTTTGGTGCATAGATATTCACAACTATTATATCTTCATTGTAATTGAGGAGAAATTACTGTCCAGAGTCACCAATGCCATCTCCTTGCTTTGAATCTTCACAAAGCCCTGGGCACGACTGCCCACGAGACAGGTGGGGAAATCGAGCTCAGCATGGAGTGGCTTGGCCCAAGTCAACTCCCCGCAAGACAAGGAGCTATGCTAAGTTTTTTTTTTTTTTAATGTTTTGAGACAGGATCCCACTGTGTCACCAAGGTTAGAGGTGCATTGGTGCCATCATAGCTCACTGTGACCTTAAACTCCTGGGCTCAAGTGATTCTCCTGCTTCAGCTTCCTGAGTAGCTGGGACTACAGGTGTTTGCCATCATGCCGGGCTAATTTTTCTATATTTTGTAGAGATAGGGTCTCACTATGTTGCCCAGGCTAGTCTCAAACTCCTGGCCTCAAGTAATCCTCCTGCCTCAGCCTCCCAAAGTGCTAGGATTAGAGGTGTGAGCCACCACACTGGCTATCATTTATTTTTTTTAGAGAGAAGTTCTCACTATGCTGCCCAGGTTGGAGTGCAGTGGCTATTCACAGGTGTGATCATGGTGCACTATAGCCTAGAACTCCTGGCCTCAAGCAATCCTCCCACCTCGCCCTCCCAAGTAGCTGGGACTACAGGTTTGCGCCAGCAAGCCTGACTTGACGTTTTTAGATTCCACATATAAAGGAGATAAGGCAGTAATTACGTGCCTCATTAATTCACTGAGCATAATGTCCTCCAGGTTCATCCAAGCTGTTGCCGATGGTGGGATCTCCTTTTTCAAGGCAGAATAATATTCTGTCGTATATCTTTATAACTATTGATCTCTTGACCTATCTATCTCTACATTATGCTTGCTGTACCTATTCCTCTGGAGACCTTGACTGTTTTGAGAAGGACTGGTTGGGTATTTTGCAGAATGTCCTTTAATCTGGGTCTATCTGGTATTTCTTTGCCACTGCTTGTTTTTTGTAAACAAAATTTTATTGGCGCATGGCCACAGGCATTCATGTAAGTGCTGTCTGTGGCTGTGGGTGTCTGCGCCACAACAGTAAGCTGAGTAGGTGCAACAGAGACTGCTGTGGCTCGAAAAGCCAACAGTATCTGCTCCTTTACAGAAACAGTTTGCAAACCCCCTGGTCTAAGCTATTCTATAATGACAGTTGCTTAATCCAGAGCATATACTCCAGCAGCTGCTATAAGCCCACTCTGGCCAATGTTATCACCACTCAGTGTCAAGACTGTTACTAATGAACATAATGATTTTTTGTTTTTAAAGAGACAGGTTCTTGCTCTCATCCAGGCTGGGGTGCAGTGGGTGTGATCATAGCTCACTGTAACCTTGAACTCCTGGGCTCACACGATCCTCCCATCTCGGCGTCCCAAAGGGCTGGGGTCACAGGTGTGGGCCGCTGGGCCCGGGCCGTGATGCGTATGTGAAGTGGGCTTCTAGGGATGTCAGTGGTGATTTTCCAGACAAATGAGTTGGATAAACCATTTTTGAGACACTTGCTGCCCTTGTTTGAGAAATTCCATCTAAGAGTCCCATGGCCTGTTCCTTTACGGAAGGGGCTCAGCCAGACCCCGAACCAGCCCCGTGCCCCGTTGCTGGAGCAGGGGCTCCAGGACACAGAGACCCTCGAGCACGCTCAGGGCTACCAGAGAGGCCAGAGCTGACAGCACTGGCTCCTGCCCACTAATACGTCTCATCTGCCAAGGTGGTTCTGGCCCTTGGTGTGCGACTTTGCTTCCAACCCTCCCTCTCTAGCTACCGATGGCTGCAAGGTGTAAAATCTGCGGGAAGGAATCTGAGCGGTGGAGGCGGCAGGTCCCTAAAGGCAGCATTTCAGACGTCTAGAGCCTGCTCTGCATTCATTTTAACAGTCATGGAACTCACGTCACATAAAATGCACACTTTAACCATTTGAATGTACAATTCAGCAGCACTTAGCATACTATGTTGTGCAACAACCACCTCTACCTAGTTCCAGAACATTTCCAACCCCCGAGAACGAAAACCCGTCCCCATCAGCAGTCACTCCCCACTCCTCCTCCCCCGGCCCCTGGCAACCACCAATCTATTTCCTGTCTCTCCGGATTTGCCTGCTCTAGACATTTCGTATCAGTGGAGTCACACACGGCACGGCCTTTTGTGCCTGGCTGCTTTGGCATCATGTTTTTGAGGGTCATCACGCTGTAGCAGGGGTTCGTGCTTCATGCCTTTTTATGGCTGAGTAATCTCTGTTGAATCCACTCCACTCTGCTGAGGGGCGGCAGTGACTGCTCGGCCTGCCTTGTAGGGTTGCTCCGACACTGAACAACACATTGTGTGGCGTCCCCCTGGGTCTGGAAAGCCATGGCCGGCGCTGCTCTAAGCCCGTGGCCTGTTAGGAACTGGGTGGCGGGTGAGCGAAGCTTCATCTGTGCTTACAGCCGCTCCCCGTCGCTCGCATCGCCGCCTGAGCTCCGCGACCCCCTTGATCTGTGGAAAAATTGTCTTCCATGAAACCAGTCCCTGGTGTCAAAAGGGTTGGGGACTGCTGCTCTAAGCCCAGGAGGGCCACTTGATACAAAGGCCCTTCGATGTCCCTGATGGTTAGGGGTGAGCTGTCCCCATTCACTCCTCCTGGGGTGACTGGATCCTCCCCCTAACTTTCCGTCACAGGCTTGTTTCTTGCCTTTGCTTCTCTCAGGGGCCGTCATTTGGGCCCCTCCTTGGTGACTCTGGTTTCATGTGACAGGTCTGGAATGGAGCTGGAAGCCCACAGGCATGGGCAGCCCAGCAGGGCTCCCGCACCCCGCCGCGCCCCGGCTACCTCGGCATCCAGTGATGCCGCCTCAGTGTTTGCGCACCCCTGGCTCCTCCACAGCCCCGGGGCTGCCGAGACCAGCTGCTGCGGGAAACATCCGGCCCTGAACACCAAATGGCTGCCCACAGCCTCAGGGTGCGGAGCGCTGGGAGCCATGCCACGTGCTCACCCTGCACCCCCAACATCCTGGATCTGTCCTCCAGATCTCCCAGCAGTGCTGTGACCTGGCACCCAAAGGACAAGGAGGCCTCGGGGGGTGGGATTTAGCTAGATGATGGCAGCAACAATACTCCAGACTGAGGGTATGGCACGTGCAAAGGCCCCAGGGCAGGAGACATGAGGCAGAACAGAGAGGTTGAGTGACTTGCTGCAGGTCACACAGCAAGTGGGTGGCTGAACCCAGCTCAAACCCCCGGGGCTGCCTGCCTCCACGCCTGGCTTCCTGGCCATTGCCCTGAACTCCTGGAGGTGGTAAATGCTGGTGGGGGTGGGGCTGAGAACAGATCTAGGCACTCTGGCAGAACTAGAGACTCCTCAGGGGCTGTGTGAGGACAAAGATGACCTCACCAACATTCACACCTTCCACCAGCAGCTCCCTCCAGCCAGGCTGTGGCTCCCTGCAAACTCTGTCCAGATGCCCAGACCAGATTTGGACCCTACAGTAGAGCAGGTTTCTCAGCCTCTGCTCTACTGCCATCGGGGGCGGGCCATTCTTTGCGGAGGGGGCCGTCTGTGGGCGGTTAGCAGCATCTTGGTCTCCACCCACTAGATGCCAACAGCATCCTTCCCTGCCTGGTTATGACGACCGAAAGTGTCTCCAGAAATTGCCAAACATTCCCTGGTGGTAGAATCAGCCCCGGGTGAGAACCGCAGCCTTAGGCTCAGTTCACAAATCAGCTAACCCAAATCCTGCATGTCACATTTGCACAGGGTGGGAACTGCTGGCATCGGCTCGTCCTGGATAATCACTAGGCAACAAACCGGCCGGCGGCAGGCTCTGTGGTTGACTGGTGCCGGCCTACGCCCCTGCCCCGGCAAACAGCGAGGCAGATGTCTCAGACAGACGGATGGGTCCTCCCTGTCACCAGAACCCTGGTGTGGCAAAACCCCTAGAATGTTGGGCAAGGGTGGTGGCCGTGACAGAGATGTCCCAGACCTGTGCTTCGGCTTTTAATCAACTTTCTACAAATTCCAAGGAGACCTTTTTTTTGGTGCTTAAAATACACCCTATAATTTCGCTCTTCTCTTAGATGCAGCATTCCCAAAAATACAACTTTCCCTTTTGTATAAAATAGCCTCGGATCATCCCAAAGCATCAGGGCCCTGCCCTTTCAGACAGCAGGCCGGAAGGGCAGCTGCGGAGGTGTGCCGGGAACAGGGGGGCCCGAGGATACCCGGGCAGTGGTGGAGGGCGGGGGCTGCCCCTTCTGCCTGGCTGGTCATCGCTGCCTCTGATGCCCCCTGGTGCTCCCAGGGGTCTCTTGATTAAAGGCCGTTGCAGCCGTCAGGCATCCCCATCCTCTGCGCACCCCTCAAGGACACCTTTCCACTCTGCTGTGGCCCTGGCTCTTCAGCTTGGCGGGGTCTCCCTGCAGCCTGCCACCCCTCTCTGTTCCCTCCTTCCCATGCAGGGTGCCCCTCATAACTGCTCCTGTGGCCTGTGATGTCCCTGTGGCAGGCTGGGCACACCCGGGCTGGCTGGTTTGTCTCGGGAGCCAAGGAGAAGGCATTGGGGCCGGGAATGCTGCCCGTTTACGCTGACCACTGCCTTGTTCCCGGCTGCCACCCCCACCCTGGGAAGCTTGCCCTAATACTTGTCTCTCTGGCTTAATTATCCCCCTGGAGCTGTGAGCTTCAGTGTGTCCTCTGAGCTCCTGGTCACACACCCGACACCCAGATGCCAGCTTCCTCCCGGGGCTTCACGGCGCAGACACGCACTTCCGGCCTGGCCCTGTCAGTTTCAGCGCCTTCGTGCTGACGCAGTTCGGGGAGGATGCCTGGTACTGAGCGCCAGGGAAGGGGCTGGTGGGAGACTCCAGGCAGACAAAGGGGTCTCCTGGGCCCACCTGTTCCATCATCCTCTTTCCACTGGGTACTCGACAGATCACATGCCCTGTAGGCAGACGCAGGCAACCTCAGGATGCAGCTGGAAACCCTCTGAGGGCTGGAGCCAGGTGACATTCAGCCCCATGAAGGTGCAAGACAGGGTGGGGACCCCATGTAGCCCCCAGCTGCCCTCAACCACAGCCCACATACCCCAGCTGTAAAACCACTCCCAGCTGCCTGTGGGGCACAGAGTGAGGCAGGAGGATCTCTTGAAGCCAGGAGTTCAAGACCAGCTGGGGCAACATAGCCAGACCCCATCTCTACAAAAAACAGGAAAAACTAAGCTGAGTGTGGGGGCACGTGCCTGCAGTCCCAGCTACTTGGGAGGCTGAGGAGGGAGGATCACTTGAGCCCAGGAGTTGGGGGTTGCAGGGTTGCACCACTACACTTCGGTCTGGATGACACAGCGAGACCCTGTCTCTACAAAAAAAAAGTCACCCTGAGGAAGTGATGGATGGGATCGACGGCAAAGTCCAGTGCACACGAAGCAGTATTTACTGTATCAGAAAACCACTAACGCTCTTATCTTTTTTTTTTTTTTTCCTTTAAGAGACAGGGTCTCGTTCTGTCTCCTAGGCTGGCATGGAGTGACACGATCATGGCTCACTGCAGCCTCAAACTCCTGGCCTCAAGCGATCCTCCTGCCTCGACCTCCCACGATGCTGGGATTACAGGCCTGCACCACTGCGCCCGGCCCTTACCAAGCTCTTTCCTTACGTTCCTTTGCAAGAAAACCCAAGGGAAGTGTCATGTCTCAGCTCTGGAGGTTCTAAATTTGGGGACTGCAGGTTTTGGCAACATCGCACAACTAGTTCCAAGATGTTGCTCAAAGTCTACCTGGCAGACCAGACTCGTGTGGAAAACCCCACTGTGGCACCCCAGTATGCACTGCTGTCGGCGACACGAGGACACGTCTGGCCGTGGGTGGGCAGTGACGACTCCTTGGGCTCTGGCAGGCAGAGGTGCGAAAAGCTGCAGCAGCCACCTCCTCCTGGGCGAAGAGGAAGAACGCCGGCCTGAAAGCTCCCCCCAACCCCACAGCACCCCGCGACAGTGCAGAATACGGTCGGTTGATGTAACTCCAATGGTGTGATGTTACCAAAAATAAAAAATCTGAAAATATTTAGGCGGAGAACATATGTAACACTGAATTCGTTCTTTGCATGCGGTTGGCCCAAAATAGCAGATTTCAACTGGGGCCATTCTGCTCCTCAGGGGACACTTGCTGTTAACATCAGGGGACGCCTTTTAGTTGCCATGAGTGTGGTGGGGGAATGCCACTGGCATCCCACGGGTGGGGACTGTGGTGCTGCTCGGCCCCTGTAGTGCACAGCACAGCCCCCCAGAACAGAGAAGGATCTGGCCCCAAACATCACCAGCACTGGGTTTGGGATAGACTAGGAAGCGTGGTGTTGTCCCGAGGGTCTGAAGTCAACCCCACTGTTGGTGTATTCCGCTTTCCCGTCCCCCGTGGGACTTCCCTGCCCCATCCTACTCTGGCCCTGGGTTCGAGCCCCAGCACCTACTCCCTGCCTTCGGGCTACTCTGCCAATCCAGGGCCCCCCACGCTTCCTCCCCCACATTCACGCAACCGTCTGGGGGAGGCCGCATGGGGAAAGGAAGCAGCCAGCAATTCACTTTCTCACCCCCCTTGGGCTGGGGCCCAACCTGCCTCCACCAGGGGCTCTCGGCAGCTCAGGGTCCAGGCCGCGTTGCACCTTCCCCTTCTGTCCTGGTGCCATGCCGTCTTGCACCCATGCTTCCCCCTGCACGAGGACTGGTCACCCGATGGTTGTGCTGATGACCATTAGGTTGCCCAGCCTGAGCTGTGACCACTGGCGGGGAGGGGGTGGGGAAGGTGCTCCTGCGGGTGCCTGCCACAGCTCACCCCAAGGCGGGGGGCAGGGGGAGCTCTGCCCCAGCTGGGTGTCCAGGGACCCAGCCTCAGACACTGAGGCCTTCAAACCTGCCTCTGGGCCCCACGCAACTGCCTGCCAACACCCTGACCTGCCTTCCCCTCAGACAACCAAAACGGCAAGTGGCCTCAGGGACCCTCACCCCTCAACACCTCTGCGTTCACACAGAACAGACACAGCCGGGGCCTTTGGGGGCTCTCAGACCCTTAGGCAGACTGCAGGTCCTCCTCTTACTATGGACGCTGACTTCCCTCTGCTGGCTCGTGGCACGGGTGACCTCTGTCCCTGGAGGCCCTGGCCCTGTCCAGGTCTTAAGCCTCCTCCCATCTGCGTCCCCCACTTAGCACCCGCTTCTCCTGGCAAACTCGCCTCCTCCCGTGACTAACAGGCAAGGGACTGGGTGAGGGCTGGCCAGAAGGGCTAGCCTCAGCTTGCCACCCACCCGCTACCCCTCTCCGGCTGGGTCCTGTGACCAGACAGCCTCTGAGGCCCAATGAGTGCTGGGGTTGTGGGGGTCTCTGTGAGGCTGGCACTCAGTTCTCCCTTGGACACCCCATCAGCTGCTCAGACGAAGCACCCCAAACCGAAAATGAAATCCTCACCAGCACCCTAGGACTGGTCTCCAGGATGCACCCCTGCAGCCACCTCTGGCCCCTCCTCCTCCTCCTCCCGCCATGGGACCTGCCCTTCCTTGGACGCCAGCCTCAGATCCGGCACAGCCCCGAGGCTGGGCTGCTCTCAGGACTCCCTCTCTGACCCACGTGCAAACACTCCCGTCTGCTTTCCGGGGCCCCGCCAGCCTGCCCGAACCCACCGCGCCCTGAGGCCGGCCTCCCTCTGGCCACTGGCTTCTCTGCAGGACATGCAGGTGGGTGTCATGGATGTACCGTGGTGCGTCCGCACCCGACGTGGCTCTGGACGGCAGCAGGCCCCAAGCAGGCTGTGGAGAGGGACTCTGCTCATCTGCTGCCTGGGGCTCCGCTCAGTCAACTCTGGGACACTCACCAGGGGGGCTCATCTCTACACACGTCACCCCCTTCCCTACAACATTGTCACTGATGGGGAGATACTGGCCTGGCCCGGGCAGGGAGGGAGCCAGCGCCCAGGAAAACCCAACTGGATACTCAGCCACACAAAGGTGTGAAATGCTGATACAAGTGCCGAGTGGAGAAGCAAAACGTGGGGCATCCGTGCAACGGGACATTCATCAGCCACAGACAGGTGTGAAGCTCCAACACCTGCCACCACGTGGATGAGCCTCAAAAACGCGCTGCTGAGCGAGAGAACCGGACACAAAGGCCACACGGTGTGTGACTCGACTGACGTGAAGTGTCCAGAACAGGCCGATTCACAGAGACAGGAAGCAGATCGGTGGCTGCCAGGGGCTGGGGGCGGGGTGTGGGGAGTGACTGCTGATGGGGACAGGGTCTCCTTTTGGGGAGATGAAACGTTCTGGAATCAGACAGAGGTGATGGCTGCACAACACTGTGAGTGTGTTAAATGCCACCGAATTGTGCCCTTTAAATAGGTAAATTATATCTCAATAAAGCTCTCAAACGGAAACCCCACCCGTAGAGGCTAAGACATGGGAGTCAGCACACCCTTTGTTCCAGAACCTTCTATCTCTGCCGACCTGGCTGAATGGCTTTGCCCGTGTGCCAAAGTTTCCTTGCACGTCAGGTGGGGGTGGTCAGTCTGCCCAAGTCGGGATGTGGTGATGATGTCCCTGATGCCTGGCAGAGGCTGGCTCATCCCTGCCCTGTCGGACAGACTTGGGCTGGGGCAGAGGTGTGGCCTGGGCACATGTCCCTGAGGGCAGAGGTCAAGGTGGATAATGCACTGGGGTCTGGGTGACCTGCCCAGTTGGGCCTGGCCCGGTGCTGACTGTGGGTGGTGGGAACAGAGCCTGCGGCCTGGCTGGTGGGGTAGGGGCTGCCCGGGGTCACGTGAGACTGGGTTTGTGGGGCCCCTGTGAAGGGGTTCGGGACTGGGCACAAATCCTAGGTTCATCTGCGGCCCCACCAGTGGTGGGTCTGGGGCAGTGGCGAACTCCAGGACCCTTCCTTGTCCCTCACTCAACTGTCCCGGCCGCTGGCGCTACTTCAGGTGAGCCTGGCTCCCCTCCAGGGCTGTCTCTGTGTGCCCAGTGGCTCGTCACCGATCCTGGCGTGCATGGGCCAGGCCACGGGGGCTCAAGGGAGTCTGGGGCCCTGTGGGAAAAAAGCCTGAATGAGCACCCTTATTTCATTTCTGCTTTCAGAATTAAAACCCCACGTGTGCTGACGGATGCTGGCGGCACTGAGACAAAGAGAAGCCCAGCCTTCGGCCCCCAGTCTCTACTCGCTCTTAGGATGGCAACGTCGTGAGTCCCTGGCAGACTTCGAGGCTGTGGGTGAAGGGAGAGGAGCATGTTCGGGTTGCTCTGTCTAGAGCCCCAGGCTGTTGAGGGGCACCTGGAACGGGTAGTGGACTCCAGGCCACCCCCCACCCTGGGGAGCCTGCTTGCTGTCCCTTCTGGGGGTTCTGACCTGTGACAACAAAAACCACTGCACAAATATGGTGTCCTGGAGGCGGGGCCCATTGTCCAGGGCCCGCTGCCTCCAGGCTGGGGAGGTGACAGCAACAGTTTTAACTGCAGTGGGTGGGCAGATCAGCTGATGGGAGCCTGCTTTCCAAAGCTCCTTCCTGTTTTCTGGTCAGCGCTGCGCAGCAAGGCTGCAACCCACGCCTGGGGTGGGGGTGCCCGGCAACACCCAAACCTCAGAACAACTCAACTTCTCCTTTCGGGGAGCTGAGAAAAGTCCCCATCGACGCAGCAAGTTGTGCCGATTTGGGTCTTCCTCCACCTGGCCCGGGGGAGAGAGGAGATCTTTCACCAAAACGCAGGGAGGCTGGGCTCAGGCCACGTTCCAAGCCCAGTCTGGCCGTGGCTACCTGTGGTGTGGCCTGGGGAATCCACTTGTAGTGGGTTCATCTGTTGAGCCCCCCAAGAGATATGTCAAGTCCCAACCCCTGCAAGCTGTGAATGTGACCTTTGCAGACGGGATCTTTGCAGACGTAACTAAGGTAAGAATCTCAAGATGAGGTCGTCCTCGATTTGAGGTAAACTCCAAGTGCGATGACAAGTGTCCTCATCAGAGAAGGAGCGAGGGATTAGAGACACACACAGGAGGGGAGTGCAGACGAAGGTGGAGGCAAGGACTGGGCTGATGTGGCCACAAGCCAAGGAATGCCAAGGACCCTTGAAGCCAGCAGAAGCCAAGGGAGGCCTGGGACGGATTCCCCCCTAGAGCCTCCAGAAAGAACCAGCCCTGACAACACCTGGATTTCAGACTTCCAGCTCCCAGCACCGTGAGGGAATAAATTCCCATTTGTTTTAAGCCACCCAGTTCATGGCACTTTGTCACAGCCACCTTAGCAAACTCGCACATCTGTGTGTCTCTTTGGGGCTCAGTTTTCTCATCTTTAAAGTGGGCAGATCTGCCGTGAAGACTCGGAGAAAGGATGGATGAAAACCATGAAGCTCAAAGCCTGTCACCCAGTGGGCCTGAAGGGAAGACAACTTGTTACTTTTGTTATTAGAAAATGACCTTGGCTTGGCGCAGAATGGCTGGAACTTAACAATGTCTAAATGCTCAGTGCGTGAAACGAGCAGTGACTGTGTCCTGTGGGAGGACTCAACGGCAGCGGTTCTCACCCACTGGTGATTCTGTGCCTAGGGGACAATGGTAATGCCTGGGGACGTTTTTGGTTGTCACACCTGTGTGTGTGTGTGTATGGGGTGCTACTGGCATTTGGTAGGTGGAGGCCAGGGTGCTGCTCGACACCCTCCGATGCACAGGCCACCCCCACCCCGGAGACTGGTCTGGCCGAAAAGGCCAACAGGGCTGAGGCTGAGAAACCCAGCTCTCGGCTACAATCTTATCCCTTTGCAAACAGTCGCCCCAGGAAGCACGTTTATTGCCATGACGTGGATTTGGCTGGAGCCTGGTTTGGAACCCAGTCTGGGCACCACCCTCCCTCGAGCAGCTTGGAACCGCTGGAGAAAACCGGCCTCACTGCCTCCCGCTTCTGAGGCCCCGAGGAGGCAGCCTGGTGAGATCAGGCATCTGACTCACGGACGGTGACTAACTGCCGTCGACGACATCCAGGCGAGTCTGCAGACGTGGAGGCTGCAGCGAGCTTTGCCAGCCACCAGGGGAGACATGACAGGCCCCTCGGAATATCCGCTGAGCTGTGGCGGCCCTCTGCGACCCCAGCACCAAATGCCACCAACTGGTACTCTATGGGGGCTGCTGTGGGCTGACTTGTGTCCTACCCCCCGCCAAAAAGCTACATCCACATCCTCACCCCCGGAACCTGTGGCCGTGACCTTATTTGGAAACAGGGTCTTCGCAGAGGTGATCAGGATCAGCGCCTGCTATAGCAGCACGGGCCCTACACCCAGTGAGTGGCACCCACATTCCAAGAGAGCCAGGCGAAGACACACACAGGGGAAAACAACCTAACAACGGAGCCTGGAGTGATGTGCCCACAAGCCAAGGAATGCCTGGAGCCACCAGAGAAGCTGGAGAAGGCCACAAAGGATCCTCTCCTGGAGCCTCAGGATGGAGCGTGGCTCTGCAGACGCCTTGGTTTTGAACTCTGGCCTCCAGAACTGTGAGAGAATCAGTTCCTGCTGCGCGAGGCCCTCGAGCCCGTGGTACTTTGTCACAGCAGGCACAGGATGGTGCAAGGGGGATGGCGCCATGGAGGAGGCAGGGTGCTGGGGAGACTGTGGGCCTGAACTGAGACCCAGGTGGCAATCCTGCCCTCTGGCTGTGTCGAGTTGAGACCTTGGGGTCAGGTGTGTCACCTCTTCGGGGCTTGAAGTGTTTGCCCACCTGTGTGCTTCCACGAGGACCCATTTGGCAAAACACCTGACTTCGTAAATGTGGGGTCCGTCCTCTCATTTGTATCCTGAATTTCCAATGTCACTGCTTTACTCTGGGTGGGGATGACAGGCACAGACGCGGATGCTTGGGCCTACAGCTGTCGTGACCCCTGTCCATTTGGTGGGAAGACACTGGTGCCATTGGTGGCTTCACTGGGGCTGAGTCCTGGAGCTGGGATGAAGCAGAGTGGCTATGTGACCCCGTGAGCTGGGTCACGTCCCACCTCTCCTCAGAACCTCCACAGCTCCCACGTCACCCAGAGTCCTCCCTGAGCTCCACCTGGGAGCTCTGTGTGGCCACCACGGCGCCTGGTGCCTATGTCAGCGCCTGGCACACAGCAAATGTGCGCACGGCGTTTGTGGGATGAATGGATGATCTGAATAGGTCAGGTCAGCACACACGGCGGCGAACCACATAAAAATGGAAAACATATATCCTGTGGCCAAACTGCTCAGCAGTTTCTACAAATTCTATTCAAAAAAATGACAATGACTCTTTATATTACTTATACGGGAGAAAACAGAAATAGGAGACGCATGTTGGCCCAAGGTTAGGTCTTACGACCCCCAACCATCGTCTTGCTGATGGTCTCGGAGAAGAAGAGGAACCAAAACGTGGTCCCCAGGCCTGCCTAGATGGGATTTCAGACAAGTCGCATGGCAGCCCTCAGCTTGTGGTCATGGGCAACAGGCCAGAGGTCAACACTTCCGGGAAGCTGGGGTCTCCCCACACCCAACCTCCTCCCACCACGGAGCGGGTGTCTCGGCACGCACGGACGGTGAAACTGTGATACGCCCATGTAATGGGCCACTACTCAGCAATAAGAAGTGAGCTCTCAAGTCACGAATAGACACACAAGAACCTTCAATGCACACTGCTAAGTGAAAGAAGCCAATCTGAAAAGCCTCCACACTGGCTGGGTGCGGTGGCGCACGCCTGTACTCCCAGTGCTTTGGGAGGCCAAGGCGGGAGGACTGCTCGAGGCCAGGAGTTCAAGATCAGCCTGTGCAACACAGCGCGACCCGGTGTCTACAAAAAATGAAAAAATCAGCCGGGTGTGGTGGAGCACGCCTGTAGTCCCAGCAACTGAGGAGGCTGAGGCAGGAGGATCGCTTGAGCCCAGGAGTTTGAGGCTGCAGTGAGCTATGATCAAACCACTGCACTCCAGCCTGGGTAACAGAACAAGACTCTGTCTCTTGCAAAAAAAAAAAGGCTACATACTGTATGGTTCCAATTAAAGGACATTCTGAAAACGGCAAAACTATGGAGACAGTGAAAAGGTCAGTGCTTGCCAAAGGTTAGCGGGGAGGGAGGTGAATGGTTGGAACACGGGATTGTTAGGGCAGCGACACTACCTGTGTGACGCTGTGGTGGGGGAGACAAGTCATTATACATCTGCCCAAACCATCAAAATGCTCAACACCAGGAGCGAAACCTAATGGAAACTCAGGACTTTAAAAACCCATGGACCCCCAAACCCAGAGATGCAGTCCCCTGAGACCACGAGGTGGCCAGCCCTGACCAGGTGATGGTGGCTGTGCTGTGTTCTGAGACACAGGGAGGCATCTTGCCCAAAAACCCCCGGGGTGAGGAGAGATGCTATGTGGTCAGTTCCGCCACCCTGCAGCCGAAGGCTCATCCACAGGGGCGCTGGAGAGTGGGCAGAGGGCGTGGGAGGCCGCGTGGTCCCACCGGGCAGCACCCCGCGCTGTGGCCACACCTCCTCGTCCTCCCAACCCCCTGGGCCTGCCATATGCCTTGTGGGCTTCCTGCCAGCCTGCTGGCCCCCTGGAAATGCCTTGCTGCGAAGCATTCCCTGAACCATTCAGTTTGAGGACGCCGGCGCTTTCTTTCCAGGACCCTTCAGTCGCTGAAGGTGTATTAATCACACAGTTTCATTTTCTGTATTCCTGATACTCTGACGTCTGCGGCCTGGCTGGCCCCCTCCAAATGTCAGCCAATTCCCAGAGACAGCCCAGGACTTGCCTTCCACGTGCAAACCGACCGAGCAAGAGCCCACACCCCGGCCACCTCCTGGACTGGGCTCTCACACTCCAGGCCACTATCCCTCTGCCCTCGTCCCTGCAGGCCCAGACACCTGTCAACGAGGGGTAGCCCCTGTGCACCAGAGGCCACCGAAATGCTTCAGCCAAGCCTGCTTACCCTGCCCCGCCGGCTCCTTCACACGGACACCACAATACAGTGTCCTGCCTGCGTCCCCCACCCACCCCGTGCCTCCGGACCTCGGTGCTCCCCCCGTGGCCACGCACGGTACTGCACCCCACCCTCAGCGCAACTGTGAGTACCAAACTCTCCTTCCAAGGCTGTCCTCTCCCAACCTGCTGCCCTCGCCCTACCCAAACAAGGACAACAATCACAAACCCTCTATTTTAAAAACAAAGGCCCCGCCCACCAAATGCCCGGCTTCCCCCACTCACCTCCAGCACGGGGCCGGCGCCCAGGATGGTCCTCTCCACGCCACTGGCATAGCCCTTCTGGCTGAGGGCAGTGAGGCAGTGAATGAGGAAGTTGGTGCTCTGGGTCTTGCCGGAGCCGCTCTCACCCGAGATCACGATGCACTGGTTCACCCGCTTCCGGAGCATGGCGTAGTAGGCCACATCAGCCAGCGCGAAGACGTGCGGCTCCAGCCTGCCCAGCTGCTGGTTCTCGTACATCTTCACGTACTTGGGATTGTAAATGGGGAGGAACTTGAAGGGGTTGATGGCCACCAGGATGCTTCCCGCGTACGTGTAGATCTTCTGCTGCAGGAAGCGGTGCTTCAGGTTCTTCAGGAGGTTGTCCTCGGTCAGCTTGGGGAGGTTGCACAGGTCGTCAAAGTCCGCCTGCTGCCGTGGCAGGAGGCCGCGCTCCACCAGGCGCCGGGTGGCCGTGGCCTGGGCCACCAGCTGCATGTGCACGTACTTGATGGTGCCATCTGCGTTGCGCTCCTGCAGCAGGAAGTAGTAGCCGTCCTCCTGCGGGTGCTCGTCCTGCGCCCGCCGGGGCCACAGCAGCACGCGGTGCACTGGCGAGTCGTTGGCATCCAGCACCCACTCCTCGCCGCCCGACTCCTTGACCTCCACCAGCACGTAGCACTTGGTGCCGTCCAGGCGCAGGATGGCAATGGCGTCCTGGATGACATCTGACGTGGTGCTGTCCTTGGTGGCGGTCACGCAGCATGAGGCCTGGCTCTCGGTGGACAGCTGTGGGTAGATGTGCAGGTGGTAGGCCGCCTGCTCCTGGCGGCCGGAGCTGCCCGCCTCTTTCACACTCATCGTGCCGGCAGCCCTGCTTCAGCATGCCTCCTGGGCTCAGGGCGCGTGTGTCCTGGAGCTGGAAGGGAGGTCAGAGTCAGGCAAGGTCAGAGTGACAGGGAGGAAGGGTGTCGGGCGAGGCGAGAGTCCCCTGTCCCTGACTAGGCTCTCCCACAAAGCCAGAGGCCACCAGCCAAGGTGCCTCTGTCACTTTGGTTTTTATATATTTTTTAAGGGACAGGGTCTTACTCTGTCGCTCAGGCTGGAGAGCAGTGGCACAACCATAGCTCACTGCAGCCTCAAACTCCTGGGCTCAAGTGATCCTCCTGCCTCAGCCTGCTGAGTAGCTGGGACTACAGGCACTTGCCACCATCCCTGGCTAATTTTTTTTTTTTTTTTTTTACTTTTTGTAGAGATAGGGTCTTGCTAAGTTGCCCAGGCTGGTCTCAAACTCCTGGCCTCAAGCGATCCTCCTACCTTTGCCTCCCAAAGTGCTGGGATTGTAGGAGTGAGCCACCATGACCAGCCTGGCGATGAAAAGCCACCATGCCCAATATAGCGATGAAAAGCAGCAACTGTCCAACAGTAGCTCCATCAAGTAGGAGTGACAGGATGTCATCCATAAAGTCTACAAACTCTATTTCCACTTTTAGAACAGGAACTATTAAAATAACATTAGTATACCAGTGAGCCACCATGCCCAGCCCTTCCATCTGTCCTTAAGTGTGACCTCCGAACCAAAGACTGTGGCTCTCCTGGGTGACATCTCCAGACACCCCTCCCCAGACCAGCCCTGCCTCGGAGTTTGCTCCATCCCAGCCCTGCGCAGAGGCAGCCTCTCAACCCTGGACTCCAACAGCCA